>VZRJ01006976.1:558478-574739 GCA_013397565.1 Ptilonorhynchus violaceus
CAGCCCCCGTGTCGCACAGCGGGGCTGCCCGCGGGCAGCGCCCAGCCCGCCCCGGCGGCCGGACCCGGCAGGGAGGTGGCGGAGACCCCGGCAGGCAACGCCGACCCCAGAGGGAGTGCGGCCGAGGAGGAGGAGGAGGCGGAGGACACCGAGGAGGATGAAGTTCAGGTGATTGAAATCAAGAAGGAGAACAGCGACGCGTCCCGCCTGCAGCAGCGAGACACCGGCAAGCAGCCCTCGCCCCCGGCCAGCCCCGGCTGCAACTCTCCGCTGGAGAAACCCGGGGAGCAGCTCAGCCTGGGCAAAAAGAATGACATCTCCAGACACAGCTATTCCAGATACAACACAATCTCCTACCGGAGGATCCGTAAAGGAAACACCAAACAGCGGATCGATGAGTTTGAATCCATGATGCACTTATGAACTGAGGGGGAATTACCTAATGCACCAAGCCTTTGCTCTGGGTTTGGTTTTGTTTTGTTCCCCCAAGCCGTGTCTCTTCACACAACACGAGGTCACTGGTTTTCTTCTTTTTGTATATGATTTATAATACACTGTGAAATTTTAACATCTTGGCTTTGACAGGGGCAGAGGCGTCCATAGCGCAGGAAAATAAATAATCAGTTTGCTAAATACACACCCATTTGATTTTAAGGTTATCCTCTTATTTTCTCTCCAACTCTGTACCCGTGTCCAGGCCACAGGACGGCTGGAGCTGGCCAGGGCTGCTCTGGCTGCAGGCACACGTGGCCCAAGCCGCTGTGATGAGCCAGCAGCGGGGCAGCCGTGGCACTGCCAGAGTGGGGGAACAAACAGAGATGACTGCTGGCAGCCCCCCCCCCCGGCTTTTCAGTCTGTCTGTCCTGGCGCCCGATGGTGCCCCCGCGGTCACCCTCTGCCAGCCGCCGTCCGTCCCCACCTGGTGCTGCGGGGAGCAGGCGGATCGGCACCGCGGGCGGGCGCGGCTGGGCGCGAACTGAGGGAGATGAGAAGGCATCGAGGACCCTGTGCCCTCCCTGCTACCCCTCACACCTTCTGTGGTGTGATGGTCAGCACCAGGTAGGCGTGGTCCTGCCTGCTGGCCCTGCCTGCCCACGCCAGCACTGCCGTCCAGCTTGTCCTGAGTGAGAGTGACCCGCAGGGCAGCCAGCCCAAACTGCTCCTCTTCCCCTGCTGCCCCTCCTGGCTGCAGCCCCCAGCCCCGGTGCTGGGGCCCCTGCCTGACGCAGGGGCAGCTGTGGGCAGTGCCGGCAGTGCTGGTCAGCCACAGAGCTGGGGGTGGCCTTGGGGTGGGGGTACTGGTGACCAGAGTTGTCTCCAGAGTCACGGCCAGGGTCTGGGCCGGCCCCAAGGGCAGCAGCTCACCCGGCACATCCCTGCCTGTGCCTCAGTGTGCCCCTGGGGAGCCCGGCCACTAACAGGAACACCCATCTTCCCAGTGCCACCAGGTCAGACTCTCTTACGTGTCCTCTCAGTTTTCACACTATGTTTAGATGCAAAATTTTAAAGGTTATTTTGTCAAAGCCAGGTGAGTTGTATCCATAATTTTTGTCTCACCCGAACATAACCCTTCTCTATTTTGAAAGACTTTTATGTAACCATCATTCAGTTGTGGCAATCTTTTTAAACGGTTTTACAGTCAGATTTGTCTGGAGTTGTGACTGAGCTTTGCAATTGTCATCCCAGAAAGCATCTGGGAAAGCTGAGAACAGCTGGCAAGGGAGAGGAGGTAAGGATGGAATTATACAGTGGCCTCCTGCAGCCGTAAGTGCCTTTTTAAGGATTAGTTTTACATCTCCAGCAGCACTGAATATCACTTTGCCTTTTCTTGTTCTACATAAAGGCAATTATTTATTGGCAACATGAAAATAATACACAGCAATTCTGCATTGTGCCAGCAGACACAGCCCTCATTGTGCCATTCACACTTGTTTGTTTGCTCCTTGGCCTGGGGAAGTTCTGAGCTTCGCTTGTACCAACTTATACTGTGGGTCTGTTCCCGCTGACAGCTGCCTCGGCGCTGCTCTGGGGGTGACACGTCCCTCTTAAAGATGTGGCCGTGGTGATTCCAGCCAGGGCCAGGCTGGACAGGGCTGGGAGCAACCTGGTCTAGTGGAAGGTGTCCCTGCCCATGGCAGGGGGTGGAACAAGATGAGCCTTAAGGTCCCTTCCAACCCAAACCACTCTGATTCTAGCAGTCTTTGTGACCATTCCCAGAGCTTTCAAAGGGAAAGGCTCCTCAAAACTTTTAAGAACCTTGGACTGGCTTTTTACCTTCCTTGCAAAGCAGCGCTTGCTCAGCTGAGAAGAGCAGCGCCCTCTCCTGCTTTCCTGGGCAGCTGGAAAAATAAAATTAAAAGTGCTGGGTTGCTCTAGAAGCCTGAGGGTCTTTCCCACAAGCACCCCCACCTTGCCCGATCCTCCAAGTGGGAGCGGTGCGGACAGCAAGGGGCTCACAGGCAATAAACGGGCGGAGCAGGGTGCTGGACCTCTGACCCTCACCGCGGTCAGTGGGCCAGATGGGCATGGGGAGGAGCCGGGCAGGGAGCAGCCTGCATGTCATGTGAGGGCCAGGGACACCCAGAGATCTGGAAATTTGTCCCTTGGAGCAGAGGCACTTCTGGCAGATGTTGATGAGAACATGGCAAACACAGCCTGAAAATCCTTTCTCTCCGTTTCTGGCGTGCTGGGCGGGGGCTGATGCCAGGTAAGCAAGAGGTGGAGCCCTGCGGAGGGCGTCGGTGCCCGTTGCCACCAGCAGCCGCGGGTGCAGCAGCCAGCATGGCTATTGCCCTCCCCTGCACGGAACAAGGAGCCAACACGGCCAGAAATCAGGGGCATTGGTGCTTTGAAGGTTCTTTCTGGGGTGATGCTTTGTGGTTCAGTCTAGCAGTACCTGGGGCAGGAGCCCACAGAGAAGGTCCAAGCTGGTCAGAGTTAACACGCCGTGCTCAGAGGAAGCAGCTTCATCCATTATCATTTATTCCCTCCTTTTAAACTTTCCTTTTTTTTTTTAACAAACCAAATGGAGCCTCCCACCGTGGCCACTTCAATTCAGGGCACTCACTGATGGAAGCACAGCACGACAGACCCCTCCCCACCACAGCTCCGGAGGCATTTGTTCCCGGCTGGAAAAGCCCTTCCCTTTTCCCACTGCTGACACTCGGGGATATGGGGGCTCCTGTCCCCATTCCAAGCGCGGGTTCTCCACCCGTGGTGCCTCCCTCTGNACGGGCGCCCAGCGCCACGGCTGCCGAGCCTGCCGGAAAAATGCTCTTGTTTCTGGAAGACTGGGCTGACTGGTGCCATCGGAATGTTCTCAGCACTGAGCAACAGCAGGGCCCCAGCTCACTGCCAGCAGCCCCCAGGCAGCCTCCAGTCCGTGAGCAAAGATCCAACAGGGAAGTGAGCATTTACACAGGCAGGGCACGGGCGCGCGAGTGACAGGGCTGGCGATGGGATGTGACCGTGACATATGACCGCCCGGTGCCTGCTCGGTGACAAGTGATTGAATGTCAGCAAACAGAATCTGATGAAATTCTTGCTCCTGATACGAGCTGACTGCCCAAACAACGTCTGTGTCATTTTTCTGATGGTGACTGCAGGCTAGCTGCGCTGAAGGAGGGAGAGAAAATCAGGAAGACAGCTGGAATAGGAGTCAACTGGGAAAATCTGTTAGGCCAGTCAATATTTTGGCAGACTGAGCCTGTCAGATGCTGTCAGCAGTGATCCACCACGTCAGAGGCAGCATTATGCCAGGGCCTTCTGAAAACCCAAAGGAGAGGCAGGGGGGATGTGGGGTAGGACCGGAGGCTTGGCTCTGCTCACCAGTGCCATGAGCAGTGCCATACTCAGCCCGGGGACCCCAAGGGCTTGTGCTAGAGCAGCCCCTCACCTCACACAGGGCAGTGGGGCAGGAGGAGAAACCCTGCCTGGTGTTATGCACTCTGGATGTCACAGCCCTGGCACACAAAATTTATTCTCCCATCAAATCTGTCCCATCAACGACTGGGGATGGATTTTGGAGATGAAGAGTTTCACAGTAAGGAAACACTTGCCTGTGACAGTGAGTCTAGAGGGGGTTTGGTGTGCAGAGCCTGGCTGTGACGTGCAGCCTGGGCTGAGGGGAGCAGCAGTGCTCCTGGGGAGCCCCCAGAAAGCCATGGGGGCTCGGGGACATGGCTGGGGCCCTGGCAGCCCTGGGGTGGGACAGCCTGGCTGCCCCGGGATGAGGAGCTTCCCGGCTGGCCTCTCGTGTGTGCCTCTGGCAAGAAGCAGGATAAACCTCTGCTCCAGCAGCTCCTCTCCCCACCAAGCAAAGCAAGGCACACGTGTCCTCACTGTCCCCAGCACCGGCAGGGACTGCTCCAGGCCTCTTCTGCAGTCCCTGCTGGGATTGACCCACGTCCACCTCCCACTGTTGAGCCTGAGTTTATCAATATGCAATTGATTCCTCCCAGAACCCTGATCCTCATCTGTCACACCACGGGTCCCACAGGGTGGGATCCTGCGGTCAGATCCAGCATGGGCACGGTGACGGATTTTTTGATGCATTTCTCAATAAACTTCCAGTTTCTGTGGAGGATAAGCAGCCCAATTTGCTGCTAAAAGACTTCCAGGGCCCTGGAAGTATTTCTATAGCTTATGCTGCTGTCGGGGAGAACTGAGGGATATTTGCTTACAGTAAGATGGGGACTTCAAAAAATATTTCCATTTAATAATATAGAAAATGAGTTTTTTCCAAAGTCTCCCACAGTGAGGGAAAATGAGGCCGATCAGCCCAGGCACTGTCGAACCAGATGTGCTGCTCTAGGTGTTCAGATCCCTCAGTGCACTGGTATCAAATCCCGGGTTTCAATTATCATTTGGAAACGCACTGCCCGTGTGGTGGCTGCTGTCACAGCCATGCCGACCTCCTCGCCGAGCTCACAGTGACACCACGGTGGTTCTTCTGCAGCTGGGCTCCCCTCAGTCCGCGTGGTAATTGCCAAACTGCCACTTCTGATAAGGGTTTGTGGAGTCACAGGCCTTCACCCTCAGGGCTTTGTAAGAGGGATCCACTTCCAAGCAAGCTGGCTGTGGGAGGTGCTGGTGCTCCGAGATGATGTGGTCGGTCTGCAACAGAGAGAGGGAGGGCTTAGGGGGGCCCAGGCTCTGGCCGGGCTCAGGCTTAGGGGGTGCTCAGGCTAGGGGTGCTCAAGCTTTAGGACTCCTGTAGCAGCAGCAGCAGCTCTACCTTCCCTATGAGAAAGTCCAGTTCCTTATGGTGTGCCCTTTTTTGGCTTGGCCCCAGTACCTGAGATCTCTCTTTAGAGTGGGATCCAAGCCTGCATCTGTTGCTGAGGCAGGATCACACCACACCTGCTGTGCCCCCTGGATTTTCCTTCCCTGGGGACAGAGATGAGCTCTCTCCCTGTCTCAGTGGCAGTTACCATGCGGAGGGAGTCACTCGGATGGTGTTTGCTGCACAGGGAATGTACAGCAGGAGACTGATTCCCGTGTTTTAGTCTGTTGGCTGATGAACTCAGCACAGTTACTGCACTGAAAAGGATGTGGGGCAACGCAGCCCTGGAGCTCCCACGCTGGGGCAGTACACTGGACCGTGAAAGGACAAAGAGTCCGAGTGATCTCCGATCTTTTGCTTTTCACATCTGCTTGGATTTACCTCTCTAACCCCTGTGGCCAGCCAGGTGATGCTGCAGGTGCTGCCACAGGCAAGGGACATTTCTGTGTCACTCCACTGCAGCCATTCTTGGGATCAGCTTGTTAACACTGAGATGAAACACTCCTGATGATGTATGGAGTGGGGTCTGGGCAGAAGCTGGATCTTTGTGCAGACAGGAACTGCACTTCACATTAGACAACACAATGATGTCAGGAGAGGGTAAAGCACCGAAACTCCTTCAGTCAGCAGCCACTGAGCTCTCCTCAGCCTCCTGTTGCTGGCACCAGTAAAAGGGCACCACCAAATCCATCTCACCCTCAGCTGAGGAGAACTCAGGCTGGAATAGGAGAAAAGACCTGCCCATGTCCCATACAGCTTCCTGGACATTTTTGCATATTTTCCACAAAGTGAAATGTCAATTTCGTAATTTTCAGTAAGTGGAGGACAGTTTTTCTTTATTTTTCCCAAAACACCCAAGGTGAACGTGTGGCATTCTGGCTTTGAACACTTTAGGCTGAAAAGACCAGAGGAACAGGAACTTGTCGATATATTGAGTGTGTAACTCAACTACATTTTTTCTAAGTGAAGAGTATTTCTTTCCCAACTATAAACTATGCCATTTCAGAGCATTTTGGACAACTACTTACACCAGGCTGACAGAGATACAGCCGTGACTCTTTGTGCAGTGCAGGCAATTAATGTGAGTATCCATTCTTTTCCTTTCCATAAATTCTTTCTTTAAAAACCACTGTGAGCTGGAGCCAATCGATACCAACTCATCTCCCTTTAAGTGCTATTGACGGTTTCTGTGTAAAACCAGGACGTTTTGTTACAGCTGTGGGGGCAGCGGCAGCGCCCGGCTGGAGGGACTGTCTGGCACAGCCAGCGTCCCCCAGCCTGGCATGGGGTCACAGGATGCTCATCCCCCCAGCCTGGCACGAGGTGCCAGGGTGCTTGTCCCCAGCCTGGCACGTGGTGACAGGATGCTCGTCCCCCAGCCTGGTGTGGGGTGACAGGATGCTCATCCCCCCAGCCTGGCACACGGTGTCGGGGTGCTCGTCACTGGGACTGACACAACCCCCAGCAGAGGGGCACGAGGAGAGGCGGGGGGGCCAGGCACCGAAGGGTCTCTCAGGTGGACAGGTGGCTTTGGCAAAGTGGGGTGAGGAGCCCAGAGTAGCCCCGCGCTGGGCTGTCCCCCCACCAGCGCTCTCCCGCACACTGACCCGTCCCGGGACGGCAGGGGCTGCCACACCGGTGCATCACTCACCAGCCCTGGCTGGACGGTGGCCAGCGACCTGTGCAGCCAGGCCAGGCTGCGGCTCCTGCCCTGGCAGTGGCGCAGGCCCACGGCTCCCACGACGCCAGACGGGGCAAGGCAGAGCTCTCCATGCTGGATCAGTCTCAGCCAGGTGTAGTTGAACTTCTGGTTCTGTGGGGACAGAGCAGGGAGAGCTGTGGCCCCGTCAGGCTCCATGGCAGAGCTGGCAGGGGATGGCCACAGCTTCTCTGGGCAACTTGTACCAGGGCTTCCCCACCCTCACAGCCAGGAATTTCTGCCCAATATCTCATCTAATCCCGCCCTCTGGCAGTTTGAAGCCTTCGCCCCTTGTCCTGTCACTCCAGGCCCTTGCCCAAAGTCCCTCTCCAGCTCTCTTGGAGCCCCTTTAGGCACTGGAAGGGGCTCTAAGGTGCAGCTGGATGTTTAGCATCAGCACACAAAGCACAGGCTGGTATTTAAATGTTTCTCCCTGTTTTCATATGTGACCTCATGACTTTATCAAACTTTCCCATTCCAGCTGAATTTGCTGGTTCTGTCATTATTGCTTCGCTACAGCTATGCCAACAGGCAGCTCCCGCCCCTCGCCGCTCCCGGGCGCCGCCCGGCCATGTCCCCGGGCGGGAGGGGCTGCGTTAGCTCCCGGGGAGCGGACAGGTCACCACGGGGAGGCACAGGAGCTCCACGCCAAGCACCAGCAGCAGCGCGACACGCCCGGTGTGTGTGCAGGGTGTCCTTACCGCGTTGTTAACATCACACTCCTCAAAAGCCAGAGTGGTGCCTTCCACGGCGAGGCACCCTGCCAGGGCCACGTTAACGAGCTGGGAAACAGCAACAAAATGCAGATTTAGACATAAATTCCCAAGAAGGGTGAGAGGCTGTTACACTGCACTTAACCTACCGGGTTCGCAGGACTCTGACTAACACCGTCCAGGTAACTAAGGGAGGCAGAAAAGAGTGTTCCAGGCCAGGCTGGACGGGGCTTTGAGCTACCTCTTCTAGTGTAAGGTGTCCCTGCCCACGGCAGGGGGTGGACTAAGATGGGTTTTAAGATCCCTTTCAACCCAAACCATTCTGGGATTCTGTGGCGGAGGAGAAAGGGAGCCTGACCCGGTTTCTCTCACCAGGCCCCCAGCAAGGGGCTTGTGGAGGCAGCACCGAATCCAAAACGACTTTAAGGTGCCCCCTGCCAGCTGCTCCCCGCGAGGCGCTGGTTCCGTGCCCGGAGCGGCGCCGGTCCCTCCGCCGGGCCCCGCAGCGCCGGGAACGCGGGCGGCTGCTGCGCTCTGCTGGCGGCGGAGCCGCGCTACAGACCCCGCACAGCACCACAGACCCCGCACCACACCGCCCTACAGACCCCGCACCGCACTACAGACCCCGCACCGCACCGCGACCCCCGAGCCGAAGGCAGCAGCGAAGGAGGGATCCCCGGCACCCGGTGCGGAACCTCCCACCACGGAGGGATTTCTCGCCCCGAGGGCACACCCGGTCCCGAGGGCACATCCCACCCCTGGTGCACTTCCCACCGCAGCAGCTCATCTCACCCCGGGGGCACATCCCAACTCGGAGGCACATCCTGTGCCGGCACTGCCCTGTGGGCAGCTCCACCATCCAACACTGACCTGGCTCTCCAGAGGAAATTACCCCTTGTATCTGTGACCTATTTCTTTACAAAAACACTGTGGAATCCAGACCTCTGTGCTGTACCAAATATCCAAAATGCTTCCAAAGGGCAGGAAGCTGTGCAGCAGCGGCATGGGGGATGCTGCCCAGGGCACAGCCATCCCCTGAGAGCAGTGAGTGCCTGGGGTACGTACCAGCCCGCTGGCTTTAACCAGGGGAGCTTCCAGGTCCGGGTAGACGTTCTCCAGGTACCACCGGAAACTTTTGCACTGGAGTTTCTTCCGCAGCTGGACTTGCTGGGTCAGGTCGCCGACATCCACGTTTTTGAGGACCAAGTGGTAAGCGTGGCCGTAGAAGAGCTCCTTGTACTCGTCCAGCCAGACCTCAGCCACGCGGGCCAGGTTCCTCTCCACCGTTCTCACACGGTCTTTCGGGAAGGAGTAAGGATTGTCATTCCTGAAAATATGCCCAACTCTGGAGCAGGGAACAATCTCGATCTCTCCTCCGCACATCCAGACCTGAGAAACAGAGGTCACTGATAGGGACATGAGCCAAGGCTGGCCGCTGGCTTTGTGCAAGCCAAGAGGGAAGCGGAGAGCTAAGTCAGGTGCCAGGGGAGATGGGGTCTCCAGCAAGGAGCTTTCCCTGGGGAGTCTCTGCCTGAGCCCCAGCATCCACCCAGGCTGGCAGGGGTGCAGGTGCGTGACAGTGACCTACCTTGAATGAAATCTCCATATTTTCCCCTCCCCACACATCCAGTCCTGGGTCGTACATTCCCAGCTCAAAAAAGTACTCCTTATCGATGGAGAACAGGCCGCCTGCCATGACAGGGCACCTGGGAACAGAGAGGCCACATGGCATGTCAGCGGCTGTGACAGAGATGGCATTGGGGTGGCTTTACCCGGTCCGAAAGCTGTAATGGGGCAGGGAAGGGAAAAAGGCGGCGGAATGTTCTCCTGCCCTGGCAGCACAGCCGACACGCCAGCGGTGCCATGGGTGGGGAGAAAGGCATCCTGAGCTTTGCCCGTGCCCAGTGGTGGGATTCCCCACAGTTTACCTGTGCCTCGGCTGTCCTGGCAAGCACAGGAACAACACTTGGCCACAAAGGAACAACATTTGGCCTCAAAGGAGCCTTTGTTGCTAAATTATTACCAAAGGAACACGCTGGCTTGCAAAGCCCTTGCATTTGGGTGTTTTTACCTTATTATATCAGTCTCCTTGATTTTATTTTTCTCAATGACCTCTTGTGGAATCTGCTTCCATCCAAAATTCATTGGCCAAGTAAATATCCCACGCTGGAAGTTGTCCACAGTCATGTAACTAGATGGAGAAAAGATTGGGATGACTAATTCTGAGTCACATTCCTGATTGAAATGTCACCCCTAATGAGTGAAGATGAATCTCTGGAGGTAATTAAACCAGGATTTTAACAAATTTCATGAGGAATCCTCTTCATGTACTAGAAGTTGTGAAAAAGCAAAAAGGTGTGTGTGATAAACACAGGCCCCATCCACAGCTCACGTTCACTTCTGGTGCACAGCAACATTCCATGTCCCCTGCGGAAAGCTGCTGGAGGCTGGTTAGGAGGTCTGGAGTCCTGTCTTCCTGTAATGAATCCCCTGGTGGTCCCAGTACGGGGTTTTGCTCAGGACACCGGCATGGATTTTGGGATTCCCAGGGGCCGAGCTGCCTCACCTCATGTCCTTGTCGCTGATGACCTCGATGACGGGGCAGGCGACCTTGGCCCGGCGCAGGCGGACCCTCTCCAGCAGCGGCTCCAGCCACCCCACGTTGCACTCCACGTGCGAGTCCAGGAACGTCAGGACGGCGCCTGCGGCAGAGGCCGGGGAGGGTCAGGCCTCGGGCACCCCGACCCCAGCCCCTGCTGACCACCTTCCCCGGCTCCCTGCAGCCTCAGGGTGCTGCCCACTGTGCCACGGCCCTGCTTGGCTCCCCAGGCCTGCCCAGCCACAGCAGAGAGCGCTTTCCTTGCCAGGCAGGGCAGCTCCTGACAGAAACGGCCACTCGGGTGCTGACACGGCCCGGCCGGGGCAGGCGGTGGAGATGGGGATGGAGATCCCAGCGAAAGCACACCCTTGGTGCACTGGGAGGGACGAACACCCAGGGCTGGAGAGGGATCCCTGGCACCTCTGGGGTCCTGACACGGCTGGAGCACGGCTCCTGTCCTACCTTTGGCGACCTGTGCTCCCGCCAGCCTGGCCCGTATCAGACCGTGCCTCTCCCTGAGCCGCAGGATCTTCACCTTGGGGAACCGCGACATGTACTTGTCCAGCTGCTCCTTCAGGTACTCTGCAGAGCAGGAGAGGGCCAGTCTGACTCACCCATGGCCACCCACTCACAGGGTGAAAAGCTGCCAGCACATTTTCCCTGGAAGCACCTCCAGGCACAGCGGGGTGCTCCTGTCTGGGGTGTGAACATCTGGAACACGGCCCATGGCCCGAGTCTGCTCTCCGGTGACGCTCCCAGCTGCCAAGGCTGTCTCCCAGTACGCGGTGATGGGTGTGCTGCTTTGTGGCCTAACTTGGGTAGCTCGTGATCTGAACCAGGTTGTCCAAAGACTCCAAAATTAGAGTTTTCTTCTTCATTGCACTATATTTGCAATTAAAGTCTGGTTGTAAATTTTTTTGCTTTGACTAAAAACCTATTTTTTATGTGCTCTACAAACTTCTTCACATTAAGCACCACATGTAAAAACTCGGGGTTTGAACTGCATGAGGATTTGCTGTGGCTCATCTCCGCTTTTCAGGTACTTTTGTCATGGTTTCCCACGGCTGTGGAGGCAGCTGGTGGCAAACTCTCAGAAAAAGGAGAGTGTGAGGAAGGTGGGAATGCCAGGCAGTCCTGTTCAGGGGCAGCTTCCCTCCAGCAGAGGACCCAAAGGCTCTGCCATGGGGCTGCAGCTGCTCCGAGAGCTCTTGGATCCTGACCTCCCTCACCCACGGGCCTCCTTGGTGCTCCCTGGTTTTCCTCCTGAGGAAAACCTGCTTGCATTTCAAAAGCCAGTTAAAGAGCTCTGAAAGGCTCCAAAGGTGAAACGTTTCTGACAGGCCTGCTGTGGGCCATTGCTGCTGCTCCTGGGTTTCCAGCAATGCCCAGCACAGCCTCTGTGGTTCACCCACACTCCCCAGGCTTTGGGTGCAAACCCCGTGTTTCAGATGTTCCCTGGCTAAGGAGCAGATACAAAGGGAAGCCTTGTGGAGAAAGTAAAGACAAAACTTGAAGAGATGTTTTTTAGGGGAAATGGTGGAAATGTGTTTCAGTGATTATAATAAAAATTAGCAGACTGAGTCTTTTTGCTCTGTGTTGCCTCTTGTTGCATTGATGGCTCCTTGTGTGTGTGGTGTGAGCTCTGAAGCCCATCTGAGACAGCGCTTTTCCTGGAGAACCAGCAGTGGGGAAATTACATCATTCCTAAATTTTTAAGGGCTGAAGTCAGCAGAGTGGAAGCACCACAATGCAGAGCTTTGGCACCGAAATGCCGACGGAAGGCACCGTGCAGAGCAGCGCCTCGCTCGCCACTGCTGCCACGGCAGCTCCCTGCCCTCTGAGCAACCCGGGAGGGTCTCCCTCGCACTGGCATCATGGGGTGCCTGCCTGGGAGCTGCACAGAGAGGGGTGAGAGCATCTTCCTCACACCACAAGCTCTTGAGCCAAGATGCCCTGAAGATGAGTGGGCTGGGCAGGACCCATCTCCCTGGTGCTTCTGGAGCCTCCGCCTTCATCCCCCACAGCCACCCCACAGACCCCCTGGCCTCTGGTCACCCTCAGCCACCCCCAGAACCCCCTGGGCTCTGGTCCCCCTCAGCTCCAGTGCAGGCTGGGGACACGCTTCAATACCGCGGAAGGAGAAAATGTGATTTCTCTCCTATTCAGAATTGAATTACAGAGAACAAATGGCATTTTGCCCTCAAGTTATATTAGTTTCATAAAGGCAGCAGGAGCTGCGCCTACCCTTAGTGCTGAAGTCATCCACCAGAATGAGCTCCTCGACGAGGTGCGGAGGGGAGCGGCTGAGGACGCTGTGCACGGAGCGCAGGAGGGTGGACCACACCTCATCCACGAAGCACATGATGACGGTGGTGGTCGGGAGGTCGTCGTGGACCCGCTGCTTGGAGCACCTGCAACGGCAGCACGGGCTCACAGGTGATGGCTGTCACATTCCCGAAAACCCACAGGCTTAGAGTTTGTGGGGAAATGCGCAGGGAAGGGGAAAATGCCAAACGTGAAACACGAAGGGAAAGCCCTGCAGTGCTGGCAGGAGGAAGAGAGGGGTGAGGGGGGAACCGCTCCCAAAGCCCCGGGGCCCCTCTCATGGGCAGCCCACGGGACAGGATGTGCTCACTCGGTTCTGACAGGGACCTCTGTGGAAGGAAATTTAGAGGTATTTCAGTGCTTCACAGCTAATCAGAAGTGCTCTGGGTAAGTGAAAATCACCCCAGAATTACTCTCTGTCACAATCCTTGAGATGTGTCTTTCTGTCTCAGGAGGTGAGTGGGCAGAAAACACCAAAAAGTCCGTTTTTGATTCAATTCTGCCTCCACAAGACCCTTGCTGGGCAGCTGCTGAGCAGAACTGGGTCAGGCTCCCATTGTCCTCCACCACAGAATCCCAGAATAGTTTGGGTTGGAAGGGACCTTAAAGATCATCTCCTTCCAACCCATCCCATGGGCAGAGACACCTTCCACTAGACCAGATTGTTCAGAGCTCCATCCAGCCTGGCCTCAAACACTTCCAAGGACGGGGCAGCCACAGCTTCTCTGGGCAGCCTGTGCCAGGGCCTCCCCATCCTCACAGGGAAGCATTTCTCCCCAGTATCCCATCTAACCCTGCCTTCTGGCAGTGGGAAACCATTGATCCTTGTCCTGACACTCCAGACACTTGTCCAAAGTCCTTCTTCATCTCTCTTGGAGCCCCTTCATGCTCTGGAAGGGCCTTTAAGGTCTCCCCAGAGCCTTCTGCCCATCACACTCCTCCTCAGTGCACACCAGCTGCAGGGACATGGTGCCCGGGGAGCCCAGCATTGCCAGTAAAGCTCCAAATGCAGGGAGCATTGAGCACAGAGAGGCAGGCTGGAGGCTGGGACTGGCCAGATCTCAGTGGTCTAATCCAGCACTCCAGGAAGAATCACAAGAAGATTCTAAACTGGGAGAGGCTGGAATACACCAGCAAAAAAATAACGAGCTGTGTGACTCCCAAGAGCTGCCAACAGCCGCTGCCTGAGCCGGCCCTCACAGCCCCGTACCCCTGAGCCGGCCCTCACAGCCCCGTACCCGCTGTGCCCACGGGCCGAGGGCAGAGCTGCACGGGCTCCTGCCAGCGCCAGGGTGCCAGGGCAGCTCTCCGCGGCTCTGTGCCCCGCTGCAGCGGCTCATGTCCCCGGGGACGCGCCCTGTTTGGCCAAGGTGTTCCCTGTGACGGCAAAGCGTCTCCCCCTGGGCAGGTGAGTCACTGCCCGGAGGTGGTTCCTGCTCCGCAGCTCCGGGGCTTTGCTGTCCCAACCAAACCCGGAGCTGGCTTTGTGCCACCGCGGCTCTGGTCCTGTGCACAGGTGGCTTCTGTAGCTGGCAGCAGGAAGCAGCCCTAGCTGTCCCCCTCCTTCCCTACTCCATTTCTTCCCGGGCAGGATCTCACCTCAGCAAAGACCAACAGCACTGTGGGGTTGTCTGCGCTGTCCTGTGGGATGGGGGACAATCACGGCACGATTCCCACCCCACCGTGGTCTGTGAGTGTGGGAAGAAGGACATGGGACGGTGGGAAGAGGGCACGAGGCAGGTCTCTCACATGCCCAGGGGCTGAGAGGCGTTTGCAGGAAGGGCTGAGTGTGAGATGAATCTGTCGCTCACCTGAGCTGGCACCTTCCCTGCCCTCCCCACAACTGTCACAACCACAGAACGGCTTTGGTTGAAAAAAGGCCATCAAGATCATCAAGCCCAAGCACAAACCCAGCACAGCAGCTCAGGATGGGATCCCCCAGCCCCTTGTCCTTCTGGTGGCGAGGCACTGCCCACGCCTTGTTCCGCTCTTCTCTATTGGCTCTATGGGAGGGTGTGACCTTTTCCAAGTGCAGTGCTGAGATGTGCGGAATCAGTGACACGTTCCAGGGTGACAGCTGTAACTGTGTGACAGTTTTCCAAACCCAAACTCCATGTCTCTTCCCTCATATGCTCACAGACCTGAGTCCCCAAAACTGCCTCTCCAGTCTGCTCCCGTTGGATTGTGCCAGTGCTCATCACATCTCCTGTGGGGACTTGTGGAGCCACAGTAGGTCCCTCGGCTGGGAATGCCCTAGGGGTGCCCCTTCCTCGAGGGAAGGGCCATGGCAGCTTCCAGGTGTGAGCTCCACTCTGGGCAGTGGGGGTCCTGCTGCCCAGACACATCGATGGGGTGCAGGGTCCAGGAACCAATGCGGGAATTCTGAAACCAGCCATGCTCAGAGCTGCACCTGACATGCCAGGTACAGTGCTGTAAGGCACAGAGAGGCCTGAGCCACCACCTGCCCGGTGTGCTCTGGCCCCTTTGGGCAGCCGGGCTCAGTGGGTTAGGACAACCTGCAAATTTTACCCAGTTTTATGTTTAACAACAGGCTGCTCTGACCTGGACAGGCAAAAGCCGCTGGACAGGCAGCATGGCAGAAGTGGAGGGCTCGGTGTGCCCCCAGCAGCCCTCCCTGGAGCCACTGAGCCCATTCCCAGGGTGCAGCACAGGCTTTGTGCAAGGGGAGCGGATCTTACCCGGCAGGCCTGGTGTCCGCGATGGCTCGATCCACGGGGATCAGGTCGCTGAGGTAGACATTAAAGTTTCCTTCCTTCCACCTGCTTTTTGCTTCTTCTTGTTTATCATCAGGGACTGCAACAGGGTGTCCAAACTGGCCGGGAGCTCGGGGGTCTCTCGGCGCGAGCGTTGCATCCACGGACAGGACTCTGTGCATCCCTGGGATGCTGCCCGCCTGCTCCTGCCCATTCTGGTTAGTGCCAGCCACTCCAGGAGTTGCTCCCGCCTGCTCCTGCCAGTTCTGTCCAGTGCCAGCCACTGCAGGAGTTGCTCCCGCCTGCTCCTGTCCAGTGCCAGCCATCCCGAGAGCTACTCCCGCCTGCTCCTGTCCAGTGCCAGCCATCCCGAGCGCTACTCCCGCCTGCTCCTGCCGGTCCTGTCCAGTGCCAGCCATCCCGGGAGCTGCTCCCGCCTGCTCCTGTCCAGTGCCAGCCATCCCGGGAGCTGCTCCCGCCTGCTCCTGCCGGTCCTGTCCAGTGCCAGCCATCCCGGGAGCTGCTCCCGCCTGCTCCTGTCCAGTGCCAGCCGCCCCGGGAGCTGCTCCTGGCGTCGCACCCACTGTCCGGCTCTGGCCACCCAGCGCGGTGGCCCCAGCAGTGGCAGTCGCAGCGTGGGCACCATCACTGCTCTTGTCAGCAAGTTCTTTGTGCTTTCCATGTCTCCTTGTGGCGTTCCCCGCTGAGTGGGGTCCACGACGAGGGGCTGCAGGGCTGGCGAGCTTCACGCCCTCTTTGCTAATGAGGATGAAGCGAGTTTGGGAGGAAGTTTCTTTCTGTCCCACGTTTGTTTGCTCTGATCCAGGCTGGGCTCCCTTCCCCGCACCCCGGGCTGCCAGGCCGGTCCGTGCCGCGGTGCCGGAGGGACGCTGCTCGCCCCCGTTGGCGGCGTGTCCGAGCAGCCCC
>VZRJ01006976.1:575256-594017 GCA_013397565.1 Ptilonorhynchus violaceus
AGACCCGTGCGTGTCCGTGCTCCACGTGGCAGCTGGCGCGGCAGTCGGTGGTTGAGCCGCTGCTGAGTACGTGGGTGTGTTCCGCATCCCGCTCGATTATAGGGCACGGGAGCCACGCTGGAGAGGCCCGGCAGCCTACGGTGGGCTGAGCCGGAGAACGCCAAGAATGAAACCACCGAGGAACCACCCTCCTGCTCCTGCTCCGGCCCTGGACCGCAGGCTGGGACGTGGCAGACTTTGCTGGCAGTGCTGTGCCACCTGTCATGGCTGTGCCAGCTGTGCCATGTGTGCCGGCTGTCCTGGCTGTGCCAGCTGCGCTGACTATCCTAGCTGTGCAGGCTGCGCTGGCTGTGCCAGCTGTCCTGGCTGTGGTGGTTATCCAGGCTGTCCTGGCTGTGCTGGCAGTGTTGGCAACTGAGGGCTGGGGCTGTCTGCAGGGACCAGGCGCTCCAGCCCGGGAGCGCGCAGGTGGGCTGTGCAGGGCATCCTAAGAACACCGCAGGCAGCCCCACCGTGCCTGGTCAGGTGTGTGTGGCTGTGGAAATGGATTGACACCAGGTACAGGGCCCCCAGTGCCCCCCGGTCTCCCCTGGTATCGGGTGTGGGTGACACCCGGTGAAACGTCAGCAGAGACTGTTCCTTCGGATGTGGCCATGTAGGAGAGCCTGTGTGGGGTCGGGATATTTGGGAGATGCTCCGTGCAAGTGCATCAGTCGTGGCGGGCTCCGCATCCTGTCTGCGGGACAGCCCCGCTGGACCCCCATGAGTGGATTGCACCGAGTGGGCAAAACCACGGCTCGGGGAGTCTCTGCCATCCCACCACTGCCAGGAGCATGGACCCCGTCACCAGCAGGCACCGGCACACTCACTGTCCAGGGACTCCATTGCCCACGCCAGAGGCCCCGGCCAGCAGCTCCCCCGCCAGTGGACGCCATCAGTCTGCGGGGGGACACCAGGCACAGGTGCGGCGGCAGCCGAGGCACCTGCCAACACGGTCAGGTGAAGGAGCTGTGGGATCAGCCCTGAGGTGCAGGCAGTAGTTCCGAGAACTCAGGATACAGGCACTGAAGTGAAAGAAAAAAAGCCTGAGCTGGTATTTTGCAGCTTGATTAAGCTTAGCCTAAACTCTCTTAAAGCTCTCTGGTATTAATAAATTTAATAGCAATGCACTGTATCCCAAATCCCAAAGCAGGAGATTTTGTTAAATAAAGGGCTCCAACCCACTGCTGCACATATGAATATTGCAAAGAAACAAGTGGAAAAAATTACATTAATATTCATACTTTAAAAAACTAGTAATATCAACCTCCAGCCTATGGTTACATTGTGTGATGGAAAACAAAGGATATGGTCATTCTGTTGTTTTTCCAAGGCTTTTCTTTGCCAAGCAAACTCCTTCAGACGTGGCAGGCAGTTTTGATTTCAGAGGATTTGCGTGTGTGGATGGTGCCTGAGGACTCTCACCAAGAGGGAGGGAAGGATAAGTTTTCAAAAACTGTCCAAAGGGGAAAAAAATGAGCAGCAGCTTGAGAGTAAGGAAGCTCGAAGTCAGGGGTGAACTTATGTGGAACAATTCCGCTGGTTTAGAAATGAAAGTTTGACACACAGAGGCTGTGCTTCATTCACCACGCTGGCGCTGCTTTTCCCGTTTTCTTCTGCTTTTTTCCCTTGCTGATGCTGACCGTCCCTCCAGTAGCAGGAGCGCTCAGGCATGGTTGGGTCCCTGCCGCTGGGACCTGCAGCACACACGGGGGCTGTGCTTTGGGGTTCAGCCCCCGAGCCAGCCTGGGCACAGCGGGGCTCGGCACTGGCACGGGGACCCAGTGGCACAGGGCGCTGAGCCCCACGGACCTCGCTCCCCAGGAGCTGCTGGAAGTGTGTCCCTCTGCCAATGGGCCAGGCCAGTAGCCTCTTTCCTTATCTCTGGGCACGAGGTCCAGCCCTGCTGGGGTAGGGAGAGCCCCGAGGCGTCCCGCTGAGCTCTGGCTTCACACTTACGCGTTGTGACAAAGTCGTCGCCGTCTCGGTATGGTCAGGCATTCCCTCTGCTCGCTCTGCGCTTTGGCTCTCCTCCCTGGCAAGTACAAATGTTCCAGATAGCTGAACAGATTCCATGACACAAGACAGCTGCTTTTGTAGGGAAGAATTAATTTAACCAAGTACTCCATCATTAAAATAATCTGACATGTCAGATGGAAAAGCACAGAAGCAAGCTTGCTTGAAGATGAAAACTCAACGCTTTTTTCAGCCAGAAGTGTCCCAGAAGATAAGGCAATATTAATGTAACTCACTCTGGGTCTCCATGTATTATTTTATTAATGTAAATAATATCTTGTCCAAAGATAATTCGTAAAGGAATGATCTCTTGCTAAAGCTTGGCTGGCTTGGTAAACTGTATTTCTTCTCTGGAGCATAAGAATCCCAGAAGCCCAGAGTGGTTTCGATTGAAAGGGACCTTAAAGCTCATCCATCTCCAGCCCCCTGCCACAGGCAGGGACACTTTCCACTAGACCAGGTTGCTCCAATCCCTGTCCAACCTGGCCTGGAACATTTCCAGGGATGGGGCAGCCACAGTTTCTCTGGGCAACCTGTTCCCAGAATAAGAGACCGGGCAGAGTTGAAGACAATACCATGGTCCACAAAAGGCAGGATCAGACATGTGGCTCTGCACATGTGGCTGATCCTACTGGGCCAAATAGAAAGGTTCTTTTGGCTGAAAATAGCAGGAAATGGTGCAAATGGGTAGTACAAAAGCCATTCCCCTCTTCTGCTGGCCACAAGGTGGGATCTGCTGTATTTTAATTCCTTGGTTATTTAATTACCTCTCCATCATAGAGTAGCACAGTGTATTTTCTTAGTTCTCCTTGGCAGGTATTTATAACTGCTGGGAAGGATTTTCTTGGCCTATTTGGGGCTGGAGATGGGGTTGTGTTTATAGGCAGCACCACAGAAAGTCTCGGGCATCGCAGCCCTCATCCAGCATGAAGCCATGCCCAGCATCCTGGGCATCCAGGCATGGATTTGCCTCTGAGGCAGCATTGCAGGTGCCAGGAGCCTGAGCCTCTGGAGTTTCCCAGTGTTCTGCTAGCCCTGCAGTGTGGGCAAATCCATTATTTGTGTGGCAGCAAGTGTCTGTGCTGCAAAATCCAGCATGTCCCTCCGTGTGGCCGGTAGCCTGCTCCTCCCCACGGCTCACCATTCCCCCCGAAATCGCTTCCCAGATACACGCTGTTAGTGGGATGAAGGAGTAGGTGTGCACATTGTGTGAGGAGTAGGTCTGTGCACTGTGCAAACACAGATGTGTCCTACACTATGTTGGCAAATCATGGATAAGCCTCACAAGTTAAATGCAGGCTTGGTTCTCATGTAACTGCCAGGGAGAGGAGTTTCACCTCCGCTCAGTGCTGGTTGCCAGCCCCCTCCATACACTGCCGACTGTAACCTCCGTGGGGGATATCTGGTTTCTCTCACCATGGAAACTCAGCCAGTAAAACACTGGGAAACACTGAACTTGGAGCAAGCTGTCCCGCTGGGGTAACTGGTGGTGTTCTGGAAGTATCCACCCAGTCGGATGGGAATGAAAATGGAAACTTTGGAAGAAAATTTTGTGGTCGTGTTCCGCAGGAAACCACAAAGCTGTAGAGGCAGAAAACTGGGAAATACTGGGCAATTGTGTGCTGGATGCTTAAAAATCTGAACATGACAAAACTAAAGTTTGCACTTCTATTTTGGAAGGTTTCTGGATTTTTAAGCCAACCTCGTTATCCCGGGACGGGTGACAGCAGCGAGGCCCCAGTGTTTGATGGCTGTTTGCACAACTTGTGATTGAGGGCAGCTCTCCCCAAAACAGGGCTGGTTACATCATCAAAGATCAGAACAGCTGCTCATGTGTGGGTTTTGTTATAAATAGTGCCTCTGACTGACCATGGCTTGGGTGAATCCGCTGGCATTCCATGCACTGTGGACAGGGAGCGTGTGGAGTGCCATCCTCCTCACCAGGAGTGGGAATAGCAGCGGGCACCCTGATTTGCATAGAGGTCATGTTTTGCTAATATGTGTCTTGTAGAAGCAGACAGCATGTAAAAGAGGATGGTTAAAACCTGACCCAGCGATGTTTTTAAATTTCAAATTATGCATAACGTATGCATTAAATTAATTAGGGAATTCATTAAGAAGGGAAGAGTAAAGAAACTAGTGAGCAGTGTGCAGCATTAGTAATGTAAGCCATTTTCTGTAATTGTTATATAGAATTTGTCTCATAACATTATCTTTTGATAAATTATTGCAGCATAATATGATATATGTAGCTTATTAACAGTTTCATTAATTACTATTAGAGCAAAGACACTGAAGTCTGGCACACACAGAACAAGTGTTGAAGCAGATGGTTGAAATCAGTGAAATGCAATTGGCTGCTGAACCCTTTTACCTAATTACATTATTACATCAAAACAGTTAAACTAAATTTGTCACGTTGTCGGCCGAGCTCTGGGATGTTTGGAGCAGGGATTGCCCCCAGGCCCCAGCTCCCCAAGGGTGCAGTGACCCTCCGGGCATTGTCCCCTGGCTCTGGTGCCGGGACGTCCTGCAGACCTCGACCTTGCCTCCCTCACCTGCATCCCAGGTCAGCCTCGCGTTCCTCCTGCTCCTGGCCCTGAAGAGCATCGTTTCCCATGCAGGCTCACTGTGCCTGGCTGCGTGTCCCCAGGCCTGTGCAAGGAAGTAAGCAAGTCATCAGCACTCTGACTTGCTGGTTCCTTTATCAGGAACCTTGGCACATCCTCACCGGTGCCAGATTCTGCCAGGGAACACTGTCCTTCACATCCTCACTCAGAATGTTTAACTGTGGGATCCATGGGTCAGGCTGGTCTCAGCACCCTTCAACACCAAGAGCAGCGTGACCCTCCTCCATCCACCACTGTCAGCTTTGGTAAATAGGGTGAATTTTGAGCTGTTTTACCCCCACCTAGGCATAGGCTCCTGAGCCCTAAGTAAGGGCTCGGCTGCACACATCACCTCTCCCACAATGCTGGCATGCACCAGCCTGGCTGCCCTAATAGGACATGGAGGAATTTGGGGGAGGATCTCAGGGTTTGGGGGACACAGGGTCCCTGTGCAGCCTGGGGCAGCCTGCTTTGGAAGGGAAAGCTGGGGTGTTCCATGTGAGGGGAGCAGGGCCACGTTCCCCACTGCAGGGTGGTGCCTTTGCCTCATCACCCATGCGCACGAAGCCTTCGGCCCCAGTGGAGCTGGGGGTCCCATTCCCACCCCCAGACCTGCACCCTGGAATGGATGGAGTGCAGAGGGGAGACGGAGCTGCTCCTTGTGCAAATGGCCCCATAAGGGTGTTTGTGCAAACAGCAGCTAATGCGATTCCATGTCCTTGCAGCTGCTTCCTCGTGGAAGTGATGATGGGATTCAGAGCCAGGAGTTTGTGGCTCTCAGCCGCAGGGCCCTTGGCAAGCCCCATCCTACATGGACAGGTTTCCCAAAGACCTGAAAGCGATCTGGGTGGAATGAAGCATTTCAGCTGCCTGGGAAGGGAGATTTCCCAGACTGGATGTGCCTTTTGGCTCAGTTTTTAAACCAAAAAGAGACGAGCGCCAGGCTGAACACGGGGCTGAGCGCGCAGGGGGTCATTCCCTCCGGTTTCCACCTGGAGGAATGTAAAGGCACTGCTGAAATTCGCGTGTCAAACCTTGGTCCGAAATGTCTCCTGCTGCCGGGTGGGTGCCCGGGGTGCGCTCCCCGCTGGAGCCCGCACAGCTTCAGCCGCCCCGCCCGCTCCCCGGCAGCGCGGCAGGCAGGGCGGGGAGCCGCCGGCAGCACAGCTTCTATGTGCGTTTGAACAGATTTGTTTGCCTCTGCCTCAGTTAGAGGGAGTGGGGTTTAGGTTGTGCCTTTGGATATATTTTCATTTACCACAGTGTTGGCTCCATGGCAGAGACTGCCTGTACGGCCATGGATTGAGCAGAGCTGGAATCAAACACAAGGATTGAAGAGCACTTACCTCCTTCGCCCTCCCTCTGGCTTCCTGACTTTCAGCCCACCGACACTCCTGGAGGAGTCACCCAGGGCTCTGGGAACATCAGGTCCATGTGCCAGTAGAGGATCCAGGCGTTTGTCCCTGCCCGTGACCTCCTTGGGTTTCCAGGAGAACCAGGAGAAGGCTCCTGGGGAATAGCCCCACCCACCAACAGTTCGGCCCCGTACCACACGAACCTGGGGAATCTGGGAGCTGCTTCCACTGTGCAGGTGGGAGAAGGACTGAAAGAGGGATGCACAATTATCCTGCAGAAGTGCATCAAATCATAATGAGCATAATTTCCAATAAATTCCAGCTCTGTTCTGAACCTTTAACCAAATAGCTAAATTATTTCCTAGTTGTCTAGAGAAGCCTGTGCCCATTGGATACTTTAAATAGTATCATAAGGAATGTTAAATAAATATCTTGCAAATACATGTGCGGTGCCTTGAGTTCCCTCCCCAGAAGTGTTTCGGGTTGGCCAGACAGCCGGAGGCATCTCGGGTAGGTTCCCAAACCCCCTGTCATGCTGGGGGTGGCCTTGGATGAGCAGAAGGTGGGAGAAAATGTGGAGCTCTAAGTACAAAGCATAAAAAATCCGTAAGTGCTTCATTTCTGCCTGAGCATCAGCAGGGGTGTGGGAGCAGCGGGGGAGTGTGTGGACTGAGTCACTGAACAGAGTTTCATGTGTTTGGGATTTATTTAAATTACCCACACTGCAGTTTTCAGGAAATCTCCCACCTTTGTTCTCCCCCAGCACCACCCCTGGGCACCACCATGGGCACCAGTGTCCATGAAAACAGAAAAAAGATGGGGATGAACCTTTAGCAGGGCTGGTTGTGACAGGACAAGGGGGAATGGCTTTAAACTGAAGGAGGGGAGATTTAGGTTAGATATTAGGGAGAAAGTCCCGGCTGTGAGGGTGCTGAGGCCCTGGCACAGGTTGCCCAAAGAAGCTGTGACTGCCCCATCCCTGGACGTGTCCAAGGCCAGGTTGGACGGGGCTTGGAGCACCCTGGGATAGTGGAAGGTGTCCCTGCCCATGGCAGGCAGTGGGACTGGATGAGCTTTAAGGTCCCTTCCACCCCAAACCACTCTGTGATTCTGTGATTCTTTAGTGTGGGGGCAGCATGTCCCAGGCCAGAGGGACTGGGGGATCAGGGAGCACAGCACTCTCTGTCCATGGGCGCTGCTGCCAGCCCTGTCCCAGCGTGGGACCAACGTCCACCTGGTGAGGAGGTCCACCAGCTCGGGGCAGGGCAGAGGGCAGAGGAGCAGGACCGTGTATGGTCATCCCAGGAGCTGGGGAGGAAGGATTCCAGGCCAGGAATGTCAGTGCAGGGCTGTCCTGTGCAGGTGTGGCGCGGGAGACAGACCAGCATGAGTCACTGAGGAATGGAATAAAAATAGGTTCTGCTGCTGTGTAATGAAAGTGGCAGGAACTAATTAATGTGGGGGCTCTCTGTGGTGGGGGGGCGATGAGGAGGGGGCAGGACTGCCCTCAGCACTGCCCAGTGTGGGGGTCCCAGCACCAGGGATTGGCAAAAAGGCTGGAAAACCCTGAGTGAGTTCAGCTGAAAAGCCTCTCCAGATATTTTCCAGTGCTATTTGTGATGCATGTGCAACCGAGCAGACACCTTTTTTTATTTCTATTCCACGGGAATTAAATTAATTTTAGAAATGGCACTATAACTATTTTCCTGCCTCAGGGACCATTTGTTTTAAAATCATTAAAGACTTTTATACGACACTGCACTGACATTTGATGCGAATAAATTAAGGGAATTAGTACAAAACTGCTTTCTTTCTCTGAAGCTTCCCTGCACATCTCTGCATGCACAGGCAGTTGCTGAGGGTGTGAGCAGGCACCCGTGTCGGTGTGCCCACAAAGGGATACAGGTCCAGCCCTCAGGCAGCTCCACTGCTGGAAGAGGATGATGCCCACCTTAGTGGGGGCAAACTTGTCAGTAAGTTCCTGCTGTGCAGTGGGAGTCATAAATGCACAGGATGGTTTGGGTTGGAAGGGACCTTAAAGCCCATCCCATTCCACCCCTGCCGTGGGCAGGGACATCTTCCACTATCCCAGGTTGCTCCAAGCCCTGTCCAACCTGGCCTTGGCCACTTCCAGGGATGGGGCAGCCACAGTTTCTCTGGGCAACCTGTGCCAGGGCCTCACCGCTCTCACAGGAAATATTTCCTCCTAATATCTAATCTAAGTCTGGATTCAGACCCCAAGTGAGAACTGTTAAGACTTGATTTGTTTTACTCTTTTAGAGGAGCACTCGGTTCCCGTTGTGTTTAATTCTCCATGTGCAGTTCTAGACTGCGGGGTTGTCACTTGGCTGTACCTCTAACTCCAGCTGTTCCTGGGTCTCTGGGAAGGGATCCCACTGCATTTGCTCCAGCTCCACTGATCCTGGCCTGTGCACACTGCAGAAACCAGGGGGGAATTAAAAGCACCCAAGGTCTGTCACGAGATCACATACTTTTTTGTGCTCTAATCCCACCATGCAAGATTTAAGCAAATTGCGTTATTCCATGATTATTTTCTTCCATGGACGCATGTGGTCAGAAGGGTGCAGGATGCAGAGTGTAGGGATGCAGGGATACAGGGTGCAGGATGCAGGGTGTAGGGATGCAGGATGCAGGGTTCAGGATGCAGGGTGCAGGGGTGCAGGGTGTGGGGTGCAGGGTTCAGGGTGCAGGGGTGCAGGATGTGGGGTGCAGGGTGCAGCTACAGGGCTCAGGTTGTCAGCAGCTCTGCCAGGACATCTCCAGCACCAGCAAACCAGAGCAGCGGGGAGGGAGGCTGCTCGATCCTGTGGAGGGACCCCAGGGGTCTCAGGGCTGTCAGACCCCGTGCCCTCCCGGGATCTGGGGTGGCCATGGCTGTGGTGGCCGTGGCTGTGCTGGAGGTGGCTGTGCTGGAGGTGGCTGTGGTGGCCGTGGCTGTGGTGGCCATGGCTGTGCTGGCTATGGCTGTGCTGGAAGTGGCTGTGGTAGCCGTGTCCCTTCAGTGCCCCATGGCCGCGGGAGGTGATCCCGGCAGGTCTCGGAACTCGGACAAGAGGGGCCCGAGCTGAGCTCGTCAGCTTCCCCTCTGTCATCTCGTACTTGTACAGCAAAGTGCTGTTAATAATCATTTAAATGCTTTGATGTCAGTCACTGCTCTTTCTTTGTAAATGTTACTCATTTCATAAATAAATCAAAACCTGCAGTCCCTGGGTTTTCAGAAACTTGAATGCTTTTGTTAAAATTGTATGAAGCAAATTCACAAACACATGATTTATATTATCTCAGTACAGCACAGGAGATGATAGAATATACTATTTAAATTAAGTCCTCTCCCAACAAATGAAATCAATTCTGTTCTTGGGTTACTTTTCATCTGCCTTTTGTCTTGTTGCTGAATCTTTTCTGTTTCTTTCACTCATTCATCTATTGTGCCCTTTCCTTGATCTGATAGCATTAAACATATAATTAAGTCATAAAGGAGGGAACTGATGAGTATAGCAGATGGTAATTGCTTCCTACATTTGAATGAAATGATATGCATTGCTACAATTTACAGCTCTCGCCTCATATTTTATTCAGGAACCTTTTATCTCTTTTCCTGCAGAATTATTCTGCAATAAATTTAGACATCTTATCAATAGCTTGGGTGATAGTCTCAGAAACAGGGGAAACTGAACTTTGTGCATCTTAATGTTTAAAATAATTTTCTACAATAATTGAATTATCTCCCAGCAAATATCATAGCGAGAACCTGCCGGACTTGGTTGTTTTCCTTTTAAAACCTCATCCCATGATTAAAGAGAGAAATGTACTGGTGTAATTACACTTATTGAATGAGGAGGTGCAGGAGCCTCCTGAAGCTCTGCCTCTTAGGGTGAGTTTGGTTTTGCAGGGCTCCAAGGCGCCAGGGCAGGTGGAACATCGTCGGCTCTCCCGCGGTCAGCGAGCGCCGTGGGATGAACCCAGCGGCCTGGTGGGTGCTCACGGGGTGCTCCCTGTTCTTCCATGCTCAGAATTTAAAAAATATATGTTTGAACTTATTTTCTCTGCAAACTACACCCAGCAGGGCCTGAGGGTGCAGGAGCATCTGTGCCAGCTGCAGCCACACGGCCTTGGGTGAAGAGGGTTTCTTCTTCTGCTGGATTCTTTACAGTAAGAGAATTTATAACTCACACAGAGAATGGCAGAGGCATGAGGCCATAAAAATTCAGGTAAAGGAGAAAACCTGTTCTGGGGAAGAATGGCCACATTTTGATATCATTTGTTAAAGAGCCAAAGGGGTCATGGGAGAAGAGGCACTGGAGCATAATTAAATCAGTTGGGTTTAGCTAGATGGAGAAGCTGGGAGAAAAAAGAGTGTATTAAAAGCTAACTTTTTGGTTTTAAGTCTAAGTTCAGGATCAGGAGTCCTTAGTTCTGTTCTATTTCTCAGTTTCTGTTTTATCCCTTAGCTTTTATTATCTTATTTTAAATTCTTTTATTGGGTTTTATTTTATTTCTTCATTTTTATTCTAGTCTATTCTTTTCATCCCATTTTTCCTCTTCATTTCTTCTTTTCTTCCCCCCCTTTTCATCCTTTTCTAGGTGTTCTGTCTGTGGATGCCACTTTATCCCTGGTCATCAGAACACAGGCTGCTTCCTCCTTTCCTGTGGGAGTCTGGCTGTCCCCTCATCCTGCCTGGAGGGTCCCACCTGGGAGACCCCTGGCAGGACATGGTACAGGGTGGGGTGGCACCACTCCCGGTTGATGGCCTCACTGTGCCCTCACCACGGCTAGTTTCTGACCTACTCTCCCATAACACCACCAATATTTCTAAATTTTCCGGAATAATGGGTCCATTTTTCCCTTTTCCTAGGTGATGAAGTAGAAATCACATCGCTGACTTTGTGCCAATCCAGCTGTGAAGCAGCACGGGAGGAAAAGCCCAGGATGGAGGAAGGCAGGAGGAGGTCAGCAGAGGATGGAGGTGAGCCCTGGCAGTGAGGGAGAGGGATGGCTCCCCACAGCCGGCAGAGCCCGGGGGAACGGGGAGCGCTTCTGCTGGCGTGCCTCGGGATGGAAATGGATGAGGCCACACATGGTCGTGTTCTTCTTTCCACAGAAGATTGTTATAATAGTGCAAAATGCAACAATATTGGCAAGAAGCTGGTCTTTCTGTCATTTCCCCGTCATCTTCTTTATTAGGTTAAAGGCGTGATGGATACAAGCAACTCGCCGGGATCCTCGCGGCTGCGGCGCGGGCAGAGGTCAGCGCTGTGATCAGACCTGCTCAGGGGCTGCAAACGGAGCCTCCGGGCTGCTCCTGGGGCCGGGAACAGACAGAGTGAAATTTGGGCTGAATATGGCCCAAAATGAGCACCCAGCAGGGCAGCTCCCGGCCGGGGATCCGGGGCTCAGTGAGGGGGCAAGGACCCGGCCAGCCCAGTGGGATAGGGCGGGGGGAATAGTGGGGCTTGGGAGGGGAAAGATGTCATCCCCACAGCGGGAAGGGAGGGGCTTGAAGAGCAGCAGCGGGGAGCAGAAACGGGATGAATTCAGACTGGAATAGGGTCCAGATTTGTGCAGGCAATGAACCACCAGGTCGATCCATCCAGGGACAGGGCTGGCTCTGTGCTGTGCCGAGATAAGCCTTTTTTTGAGAGATATGTGAGATCGGGAGATACAACCGTGATACAGATGGGGGAGGCTTTTGCTCTGGTTGCAGAAAAGCTCTGGCTCTGTAAGGTCGTGGTTCCCTGTGGCCCAGGAGCCTGCTGGGGGCACAGGGCTGCAGATGCCTGCTGCTCTCCTGTGTGGTGCAGCTGCCTGGGGCAGAGGAACAACCTGGGCACGGGGGTTTGCACCAGGGCAGGGGGGTCTCTGACTTTACTTCGCTGTGCTTTGTCCTTGTCATACACCTGGAAGAAGAGAGACCTTGTGAACCCACCTCTGGGTGACATGTCCAGGACCGGGGCCAGCACTTGGCTCTTCCCTCTTTACAGGGGCAGAGCTGCCTTTCACCACTTTTTCTTAGGATTTGGGTTTTCAGTACTTGAGCAGGTGCTGAAAAGCACCCAAAATGTTTCACAGTTGGTTATTTCCCTGAGATGTGATTTTGGCCATATTTAGATAAGATGAGACATTTGAAACAATGCACACTTGGAGTATCTTATCACCCCCGCTGAAGCTGCAGGACACTGTCAAGCCTGGGGGTTCTGAGCATACATGGCAGCAAACCCACAAGCTGATGTCATGCAAAGCATCCTAACTCCTCATTGCTTTCCTTCTGAGGGGTTAGGTAAGAAAGACTTGTCAGTAATAATTTCCTGAGTGATTTTTAAAGGCCTATGACTCCCTCCCTTATTAGTTTTAATAAAGAGTCACTGCTCCCTAAGCTCGCTCAGAAAATTATTACCCATCAGCAAGACAGAAGACAAACATATGAGCTATTGACAGCAGCAGAGTGAGCCCCTCCTGATGACTATTAAGAGACAAGCGTTGCCTTTTTTCCACAGCCTACCTGGAATTAAGTTCTTTTTGAGGACCAGTGCTCTGCCGAGCCCATGAGCTCACGGCAGACCTTGGAATAATGGAATGGTTTGGGTTGGAACGGACCCTAAAGATCCTCCAGTTTCACCCCGCTGCCATGGGCAGGGACACCTTCCCCTAGAGCAGGTTGCTCCAAGCTCTGTCCAACCTGGCCTTCCCCCTTCCCTTGCTCTGGGCACTTTGTGGTGATGGGAATCTCACACACAGGACTGGGAACACGAGGGCCCATCACAGCCCATGGATCCTGAAAGATCTGGATGGGCTCAGCCAGCACGGGCTGGGCGTGTCCCTGGCACCTCCTGCAGACTCGTCTCTCTCGGACAGTGGGACGAGGACGGGGCTGGGGAGGGCTGGCCAGATCCTGCTGGGGCTGTGCCGAGGTGGGGCAGCCCCTGGGAGGGTGATAGTCCTGCGCTGGGAATGAGAAGAGCAGCGGGGTGTGGTGCTGGTGGTGCTGGCCAGGGGAGGGTGACCTGCAGAGTGGCCCTTCATTTGTGCTCGTGGCCTGGCGTCATCAGCCAGCTCCATGGAATTACTGAATCATGCAGAGGTTTGGGTTGGAAAAGCCCTCTAAGACCAACAAGTCCAACCATTCCCCCAGCACTGCCAAGGCCACCACTAACCCATGTCCCCAGGAGTGGGAGTGTGCCAGGCAGCTGGTACGGCAGGAGTATTCCTGATAAATATCAGGTTTATCAAAAATGCACCACTAGGAAATACTAAAATCCACTGGTTTGCTCCAGGGGATGTAGCCAGGCAGGACACCAAGGGCTGGTGTGAGGACACATCCCCAGGACTCTACTGGGGAGCACAGGTGGGCTCTGGTGCAGTCCCTGCACTGTTACACGGCTGGTACCACAGCGCTGGAGTTTAACACAACAAAACTGATTCCCAGCATTTTATGAAATTTAGATTTTCTGCCCATCAGCTCAGGAAAAATGTAGTCATAATGCTGAGATCCCGGTGTTTGCAGGGGAAGGAGGGGGACAGGAACAATTCGGATTTGGGGACCAGAGAGGCTGAATGTGCAGCTGTGTGTGGTCAAGCTGCTATTGATGCTTGAGAGTTTCCAATTGCTGGTAATGGACTGGGGAAAAAGGATAATGTGTTTGATCGATCAGCATGGACAAATTTCATTTAGGGGATCAATAACAGTTTACACTTGACAGAGCAAAGGGACCACATTTATTTTTCCCTTTGATTGAATAAATGTTTTCAATGAAAGTGCAGATGTAAAGCAATCCTACCCAGTCCCTCACCGGAGGCACAGCTCCGTGCCCGGTGCTGTTGCAGGCGATGTGTATTTAAGAGGAAGCCTCGGTGCCGTGGATAGCCAGGGGCTGGTGCTGCTCGGAGCTGATGGGCACTTCATTACAGCAGGAGACCTGGAAAGTGCAGGGCTTGGTTTGCCTGGCTCCCAGCGCTGTGAAATATCAAAAAGAGACATCACTCGGGCGTATTTTTCAAGGGTGGGGAGAAGAGGGAAGATTTTTTTCTGAGCTTTTTTCCCTTTTCTGCATCCAGCATAATTCCTTCGAGCCTCTGAGAAGATCTGTGGGAGGGCAAACACGCTGAGAAAACAGCCACAGCTCCACTAACATATGTTGCCTCCACTCCCAAGCAGCCACTGCATCTCCAGGCTCTCCTGTGGCACGTCAGGGACAAAGGGTCTGGCCCAGGGGTTGCCAGGGGCGCTTGGCCGTGGGCACCGCAGTGTCCCGGCATTGCTGCAGGGCCCAGGCGGCTCTGGCTTCCCCCCTCGGCACAGTCCCACTGCCCATGGGAAACTGTGGGTGTGTGCTGCTGGCTGGGAACACTCTGCCCAGCCCTGCTTCCTGTGAAAGCAGCTTGGGGGGCTCACAGGTACCCTGGCACGGGCTCCTCCCATCAGCGAGGTCACTCCAGGAGATGTGGTGACACCCCACACTGTCCAACCCTCCCACCACCAGCTGGGCACCATCTCAAAACCATCCGCCTCTTCCACCACAGAAGCTTCAAAATCCTCAAAAATTCCCCCCTGGAGCAGACCCGCTCTCTCTCGGAGTGGACAGAGCTGGTGCATTGCCATTCCCAAACCCTCAACCAGACCTTGGTGGGGGACACCCATCCCTGCCCACCGCACTGTCCCTCCTTTCTGGGGCTATGAGGGCTTTGCTCTGTCAGACCAGAGGAGGACTTGCAGGCATTGGCTTTTTTGGACTATTTTAGACCCGTTGCAGGGCACTGGCTCAGCTGGCAGCCCCCACTGACCAAGCACCACGGCCACACAGGGCTCCCAGCGGCAGCTGCTCCTGCAGGGGGCACAAGAGTTTGGGTGGGTTTCTTCTGGAACGCAGAATTTCCCCCCGTTTTGCTGTTGTGCTTTATGAACTCTCTCTAAGAGAGGCTTAAAATCAAATTTGGCTGGTGGCAGATCGTAATTAAGTTCCAGATGACGCAGATGATAACTTTCCCTTGCAATATGGAGCAAATGCCAATAATAAATGCAGCTAGTCCCGAGCTCCAGATGCATCGGCTCGTTTCGTTAGCTGCCTTGCTCATCAAGGCGAGAGAGCTGGGAGAGCGGGGAGCCTGTTCCAGACAGGGATCGGTGGCCCGATGACTATTTTAGGCAGGCAGCTTGGAATTGTTTAAAATGCATATTGTCTGTGTACATTTCAATAAGGCAAATGCCAAGCACGAGCGCCGCGGGGCCCCGGGATGTCAGATGATTAAGTCTTCAAGACTCGCGGCCATCGGGTCGTTACCGACGGTACTTCCAGGTCACCGTGTGCACAGCGGAGTTAGAGGCGATGGTTGACCTTTTGACAGCACTGCAGGGCAACGGAGCTTCGGAAGACATAAATAACCATTTCTAATTTGTTTTTGCGAGGGGTATTTATTTAAAAATGCAAATATATTATAACATATGTGACTTAAGGATATTCAGATGGGAAAGCAGAAACGCATTTCCTCCCGTTCCTTTTCCCCAGTGAGTTTCGAAATGAAATGCTTAATGGGGGAAAAGGGAAGAGACGGAATAAATAATAATAATGATGAAGATCGCTTACCTTGTTCTCTTTACAATTGTCTAGTACCTTTTTGTCAATGACATGCTCTATGCAAAGAGTCTCGCGGCTGAATTAAGTTTGTGATATTAATAAAGAAAACACGCAGTAAATGGCTTGTCAGCTTTGTTTCATCCCGTGCCTGATATCTAGCATAGAGATAATGCATCTATGACCTTATTTTATACATAATGTACTGCAGTGCACATGCAATTGGGAAGCTTTCAGGAGTCTTTTCTTTTGCCTTCAATAAATTGTAAAACCAGACCTTTTAAAATCCTGCCTATTGCACTTTGTGGTGACCTGACTTCAATGTAGAAGCCATTGACTGACTTTATTTTCATCCTTGCAGGAAAAATAGTTGTTTATAAAACTCAACAAGCATAAAACAATATGCTTCGGGATTATAAATAGCATTTGAAAAGGTTTGGAGATTACACACTCTGGCCTGAAACACTACAGGGCAAAATTCTTCATCTTCATCCAGTTAAATGAAGAGTTTTGATAAATGAAGGACAGTCAGAGCTTCAGGATGTGGCCAATAATAACTCAATAAATCAGCAATGATGCGATCTGATGGTGTTCGGCTTCCTTTCAACACATAATCAGCGAGCACTTAATTGTTAGAAGTTGTGTAATTACAGCACAGCCGTGCGGGGCTGCGCGTTCTGTATCACCCTAATTTCCTGTATTTGTGGTGTCAGGGCTTTCATCAGGAGCTGGGATCAAACTGCTGCTCATCAAACGAGCTGGGAGGCTGAGGCACATTCCAGAGGCGTCTGGTGAAGCATTTAAAGGAAGGCAGAGTCTTTAATGCACTAAGCAGGGAAACAGAAAGTACAGCTATTTCTGTGTGCATTTACATAGATGTTTGGAAAACTGGAGTTGCCAGAACTAAATGCACAACATGAAGGGATCAGGGAACATTAATGCCACAAAATTGTTGACGTTTGGATTAGATGATCTTGAAGGTCTCTTCTCACCTTGATGATTCTGTGATTCTGTGAAAATAAAGGGGGGGAGCACAGACAGAACAACGCTGCCTGTGCCTGTGAATGTGCAAGCTTCTCAAACCGCCCTCTGCTCCGCCTGTGCGTGCCACCCTTCCACTCAGCTGGGGAACGGGTACCCTCATGGCCGTAGAAGGGGGGTTGGAGCTGGATTTGGGCAGGGCCAGGTGGTTGCTGTCAGGTGAACAAGAGGGCCCGACAGAACAGAGCCCACACCCGTGGCAGGTGGGGGCTTTAACTCCGGCTGAGCCACTCACTCACCCCCGGTGGGATTGGCAGAGAATTGGGAGAGTAAAAGTGAGGAAACTTTGAGATTGATTTGGGTTGAGATAAAGGCACTTTAATGGGACAAAGAAGGATGAAAATAAAAATGATAATGATAAAAGAATTTAAATAAATGAAACAAGTGATGCACAATGCAATTGCTCAGCACTCACTGACTGATGCCCAGCAGTTCACAGCAGTGGCTCCTGGCCACTTCCCCCCGGTTTATGGTATGAAACATCCTTTTGGCCAGTTGGGGTTAGCTGTCCCAGCTGGGCCCCCTCCCAGCTCCTTGTGCCCCCCAGCCTCCTCACTGCAGGGCATGAGAATGTGAACAGTCCTTGGCTTCGCAGAAATATTCCTTAGCCCCAAGTGAAACCATCAGTGTGTGATCAACGTTCTTCTCACCCTAAATCCAAAACACATCCCTGTACCAGCCACTGGGAAGAAAATAACTCCATCCCAGGCAAAATCAGGAGAGCAGGACCCTGTGCTGGGTCCCTGCTCTCGCAGAAGCCGTGGCTTCCCTCCAGGGTTGTAGAGAAGAGGCTGCTGCAAGCATTAGGGAGCTCTGGCTCCATCCCCACGTACCATTGGGCTCGTCCTGGTTGTGGAAGGTTTGTTCCCACAGCAGATGGTGTGCTGTTCCAGAGGATCCATTCTTATTTCTGGTCCATTTTCCTCTCTGGCTGTTGGTGATATTTTCACATATTCGTCGGAGCCGTCAGAGCTGGCTGTCTCTGACAGTTGTCCCGGCTGTGCGCCCGTGTCACTGCTGTGCTGCGCTGCGGACGCGCCGCTGGTGAGCCGGGGAGAGGAGAGGTGTTCCTGCTGCCACCTCTCAGCCACGTGGGGTCATGTCCGGGAAGGAATGCTGCCAGGACGGAGCGGGCTGCCAGCCTTCAGCCGTGTGGGTGGCACTGGCAGTGCCCGGCACAGTGAGGCACCACGCACACAGCACAGCTCTGAAGGCGAGTCCACCCCAGCACTTGCCAGCGTGTCCGTGTTTCTTTGAGGGCATCTTCTGCTCCTCTGGAGCACGTGCAGTCCCATCAGCATGGGTTGGGAAGGTGACCAGACACAGGACAAGGTGAGACCTGGCCCAGTCACCATCTGCTGCTGGTGTGGAAAACAGAAAAAGCTATCCCACCATCAGGAATCGAGTCCTGGCCATGGCAGGGTTTGCCCAGCCATCTCTGCTGGAAGACAGTCCTACAGGAATCCAAACCGCAAAACCATCACGTGTGTCCAAGGAGAGGAGTGAGATCTGTCTCACAGACCTTGGGAGGCCCTGGCACAGGGTGCCCAGAGAAGCTGTGGCTGCCCCATCCCTGGAAGTGTTCCAGTCCAGGTTGGACAGGGCTTGGAGTAACCTGGTCGAGTGGAAGGTGTCCCTGCCCATGGCAGGGGTGGAATGAGATAATGGGGGGAATGGGCTTCAAGGTCTCTTCTCCACCTGGTGCACTCTAGGAAACCTCAGGTGTCCACAGAACAAGCTGTGCAGTGGTTCTGCAAGTGCTGCAGCTTGGTCCTGACACATGAGCAGACCCTGAGAGCCTCCACAAAGGACTTTGGAAGGCTCTGAAGACTAATGCATCTGTGAGAGCCTCTCCATGGGTGATGCCAATGGGGAGCGACCATCCTAGAGAAAGCATGGGAAGTGCTTTCCACGGACAGCGCTGTGGTGACACTGTTTACCCCTGCAGTCACCGCTGTAGGAGACGAGCGGCTCACAGCCACGTGTGCCAGCGGGACACCAGCTCTGCCAAGCTGGGAAAGCGGCCACTGTGGTGAACAGCCCTGCTTTGATGACCAAGAAAGGGCTCTCCTCCTGATGGGATGTGTCTCTCGTCACAGCTCGGCGGCAGCCG
>VZRJ01006976.1:594074-619203 GCA_013397565.1 Ptilonorhynchus violaceus
CGAGGCGCTGCCGCTCCCAAAGCCGGCGCGCCACTGGGAAGGAGCATCTGCCATTTTGTGGACACTTAGGAAATTGCTGTGACATTTGGGTGACATTTTACTTTGTGCTGTGACCAATTGCCTCTCACCTGGCTGTGTCGCAGCGAGCTGCTGCCGAGCGGCGAGGAGGGAGCCCGGGGAGGAGGCGACTCCCGGGGCGGGAGCGCGGGGTGCGGCCCCGGCGCCGCTCCCGGGGGATGNTGACCCGGCGCCAGCCGCCCCGCTGGCCGGTCCCTGCCCGAGCGCTGGCGCTGGGCGCGCCTGGCCGGAGGAGGGATGAGCTTGTCTCGGCTGAGCAGATGGCCCAGGGATGGCACTCGGTGAGCTCAGGGCTCTGCTGCCATTTGTGCTCCCGAGGAGGGTTTGCAGAGCAGCAAAGGCTGGAGGGGCCGCCCTCGTCTGCCAAATCGCAGCAAACCACACAGCCGGCGGCCCGGCACGTTCCAAATCCTGGTTATTCTCCATGAGAAAAATGTCACTGTGGCTGAGCAGCTCTTTCCCCAAGCCCTCTGCTCACCGTCTCCATGAACAGTCTCCAGGGAGCAAGGGTCAGAGTGAAAATGTTCCTAGGGATGCTGGAGGAGGCATCAGGAGTCACTGGCTGAGGTTTGGGGCACCTCACAACAGGGAGCACCACAGGCTGGGGGCTGGTGCGGTCACATCCTGCACCCCAGAACCTTTGGAAAACACCAACGGGCAGCAGCACAGCGGCACCAGCCAAAGTGCAGGTAGAGGAGCTGGGACACAGGTTCCCTGGGACACAGAGGGGGCTGCAGGCATCGCTCTGAGCCACCACTAGCTCCTGCTGCAGCTGTGGCACAGACCTTTGGACAACCTGACAAACACAGCGTGGCCATTGACGTCCTATTCCCTTTGCACCCTGGAGCCTGAACTCGCCTCTTGGAGACGGGAGCGACTCCTGCATCTCGCACTGGGGCTGCCCCTCGTTCCCCACAAAGCCACCTCCTGCCATCATCACCCGGTGACCTGCCAGAGCCTGTGGGAACCTTGTTGAGCAGTGCTGGAATTTTTTGGTCTGAAGTCAGAACCAGAATCCTCCGTGAGCTGGGAAGGAGGTTGGATCGCGTGCCTTATTGCACAAGAAAAATCCTGCGTTTTGCTGGTGTTATGAATTAGGAGAAATTAAAGAATAGGGTTGTCTACACATCGCTTGGAAATTGTTTACAGCAAATAATGAAGCAAGGCAAGATCGTTGCCAGAGGCCGGGGTCTGGAGACGCTGTATCGCATTATTAATTAAAATACAAGTCAGCTCTTTCCAGCGTGTGTAGCCCGTGGGTATCCAACGTGCTCCACTTGATTGAATCAGGTACTGGCAGCACAGGCATTTTTTATTTTGTGCTGGAAGGGATAACAAAAATGTAAAGCTCTTTTCTGCTACTTCATTTGAAAAAATATTATTTTGGAATGGAAGCACAGCAGCTGCAGCAGCGGACGGGAATAACACTTGTGCCTCTGCTCTGGGATCTGAGCACAGGGGCTGCGTCCTCAGCAGCTCCCTGACCAGCAGCCAGTTCCACAGCCATGGGAGGGGAATTCATCCCAGCAGGATTTTTTTCTATCCTGTTTAATGAGATTTTCCCGCTTCTTTACTTGTGCGGAAGAGTCAGTGAATGGCCAAAGTCGCAGAATCATGGAATGGCTTGGGTTGGAAGGGACCTTAAAGATCATCTAGTCCAATGCCCTGCTATGGGCAGGGACACCTTCCATTAGACCAGGTTGCTCCCAGTTTGTCTTAGGTCAAAGCAATTCATGTCTGGCCCATTCCCAAAGGACATATGTCCTTTTGCTCCTCTGTTTTCCAGGAAAAAAAAAAAAATTACTTTTTTTGTCTATTTCCAAGATAATAAAGGAAACAAATATTTTTCCCGCTTGAAACAAGCAAACCCAAAGCAGAGTTTCTGAAGGAGCAGAAGCAGCAGCAGGATCATCCTGATGTTTGAGGACTGGCAGAGGGAGGACAGAGCCTTTCCGTGCCCGGAGCAGGTTTGGTTCACAACCCCATCACAGGGCAGAGATTGGGTACCCACCCTGCCACTGCCAGCTCAGAGCCACAGCAGCTTCTGGTGACAGGGAAATAGCTTTTCCCCCATGGAAAACTTTGGGGCTTAATTTTTCCCCCTGAATAGGAGAAAACAGAACTACAGTATTTGAAATCGCTCTGGAGCTGGTGTCCCCACCCAGGTGATGGGGATGCTCAGCCTGGGGGATGGCGAAGTTCCCAGGGTGCCTTGGCCACACTGGGGGCAGCAGCTTCAAACCCTTCCCCAAACCTCTGGGTCTGAGCTGCTTTCCTGCAACAAAGGTGTAAAATGACCCTGTGAGGAGACACCTCAGCCCCAGCCACGCTGCTCTGTCACAGCTCTGGGGACCCGTTCACAGTCTCTGTCAGGCTAAGCAAGGGCATCTCCAAGGGCTCTGAGCACACATGAAGGATTTCCTGCCACAGTACCCTTTGTTTCAATAGTCTGAAGTGCTATCATATTTTAATATTTTTTATTTAATTGCTCAATTGTTGATTAATATTTAAAATTAGGTGTACAAAAAATACACATAGAATAGGTGATGCCTCAACTTGGCATCACTGGAGCTACCTCAAGTTATGGAATTTCCTGACTTCTAAATGCTTGATCTTGCAACACGAACATTGCACCAACACAGAGGGATTTTCATTTAATTTTATAAAGGCCAGGGGGGAAATAAGCTATTTCCCTGCTGCCCAGACCCGAAATCCATGCTCAAGTGCACATCAGGTCAGCCCCTAACCAGCTGCAAGCACACAAGGCAAGTTATTGGATTTCTGGATGATGAATAGAGATCAGGAAATGCACCTGCCTGGCTGCAGGGGGATTTGCATGAAAATGAAGGCCCTGTACACCTGCATATGTGAAATACTGACGAACAGAATCGAGTGTGTGGGTGCAAACCCCCCTGCACCGGCGTTCCGAGGGAGCACCGCAGAGCGCTTCCGAACCCAGGCCTCCCTCCGTGGGAAGAGGGCAAGAGGAGGAGCTGGTGTCCAGGCCCTCATTAGCCAGCTCCGTTTCCCGGCACAGAAATCCACCGGGAAGTTGCAGCGCTCTCGCCTGTCGGTGGGGTCGGGGTTGGGTGGTGAGTGCACTAATTGCTGCTTGTCTGCTGTGCTGCGTCCCGGAGGCTGCAGGCACGGCAGAGCTGAGCAGCAGGATGCCCGGAGCCGGGAAGGGCAGTGCAGGAATCCTGGAGCGTGTCCTGGGAGTGCTGCACTGCCTCGATGCTGATTCCCAGGAACCCTGCACCGCCTTGATGCTGCATCCCAGGAACCTCAACACCATGTCCCAGGAGTGATGCACTGCCTTGATGGCATCTCCTCCATGCCTGGGTCCGAGCCCAGCACACTCAGGTGCCAGGTGGCCTCTGCAGGGCAGGCAGCAATGGCCCAAGCACCCACATGCACATCATTGATTTGTGTGTCTGTGTGAGAGGCACACACTCAGGGAGGGGGGCAGAGTGCAGTGCTGTTAAAACCAGCCCCTGCACTCACCACGCCCCTCCTGCACTCCTCAGTGCCTCCAGCCCAGCAGTCCCTGGGCTGGGATCAGGGAGGAGAAGTGAGGTCTGGACTCCGAAACCCTGGGAGCTGGCTGAGAGCAGGATGGGACAGCACAGAGACCAGCTCTGAGGCAGGAGAGCCAGCCCTGGGGACCTGGGAGGCTTTAATTGTGGGGGCTAATTAATCAGCAGGTGCTAATGAGCAGATGCCAGTTGGTGTCCCCTGAGCCCTGCACTGAGCACCCCGCCACTGGCTGGGCACGGCACGGCTCCATCCACACCCTCGGCGGGTACCTGGATTCACATCCCTCTGTCCCAGGGCTCCAGAGACACCACCCCTCCTCAGCGGGGATCCATGGCAGCGGAGCTTCTGCCTCGCAGCAGGCTGCAGTGTCTGCTGCAGGGATGGGATTGCCTTGGACGAAGCCCCTGCCCTTCCCAATGGAGCTCGTTCAACAGCCCCAGGGATGTTGTTCCAGGTGTTAATTACCTTTAATTATCTCCACATAATAAACTCGTGCATGTGCCACCGGCCTGGCCTGGCATTTGCTGCTATTCCAAGACTTTTGGTGTGATGGAAGAAAGAGAAGTTTCACTTCTAGAGATGCTAAAGTCCCTCTGGAATTCCCTGAAGCTGCCAGAGTATTCTGAGTTCCATAACCCCCCAGCCTTCCCAGTTTCCAGCCCCACAACACCTCTGCTCTTTTCCCAGCATCCCAGCTGATTTGGGCACTTCTTCCCAGGATGTTCCAGTGTCCGGAGGGCAGCCGTGGACCCCGTGTGCCTGGAGCCTGGGGGCTGGCGCTGCTGCCACGCTGCCCGTTGGGCACCCAGTGTCCGGCTGCCACTGCGAGCGGTGACCGAGCGCGTGGAGCTGCTCCGTGGTGGTTCCCTCTCCTTGCTGATATTGCTCGGCTTGAAGTGTTTTTCTACCCAAAAGGGAAATGTTTCCAAGTAGATTTCTCACAGGTTTTATATTCCCTTTAATTTAGAAAAACACATGTAAATAGCAGAAGGTACATTCCGTGTGTACACAACCACTTCCCAGCGGCTTCGTTGTGGTGTGTGAGAGGAATAGAACGTATTGGTGGTAATTCCAGCCCGCTGGATCGTTGGGAAACAGGGCAAGAGCTGCTGTGGCTGCTGAGGCTCGGGGCTGTGCACACAGGGACGAGGGACAGCGGGTGGGAGATGCCTCGTGGAGCCCGTTGCTCCCTCCGCACTCTCCAGGGATGGCAAGGAGGGCGAGGGCTGTGGGGCTGGAGGCCGAGGGCACACACACCCGTGACAGTCGTGGCTGCCTTGTGGGGCCCCTGGATGCTCTGCCTTAGTGGCATCATCGAGCCCATAAAAGAATCATGATTAATTAAGCATTATTTTTAAATTAAGAGGAATCTTTCCTGCATCAGGGCAGCCTCACACCATGGCAACCAAGCCTTTCCCATGGCTCAGTCCTGCAGCGCTGCTTCCCAGGAACGACTGTTGCAGCTCCAATGGCAGGTGGTGCGGCGATGCCAGGACAGGGAGTGCCGGGGTGTGGCAATGCCAGGGTATGGCAATGCCAAGGTATGGCAGTGCCGGGGTATGGCAGTGCCAGGGGGCCGGTGGCAGGGCCCCACGGGGCACATGCTACCTTTGGCTTTCTCCTCTCCCTGGAGATGTCCCAGCCCCTGCTCCCTGGGTGGTGGGGACTCCCCTGGGCATCGGAGCTTCCCTTGGCTCCCCAGCCCTCTGTGCTGGAAGGGATCAGCACCTCCAGACTCTTCAGTTTCCATGGGGAGGATGAGAATTATCGGGACTCCTGGCAGGGAGCTTGTACAGGAATGAAAGTACATATTGTAAAGGGACCTTCTGAAACAGTCGGCTGGCAAATACCAGTGATAACTATTTTAATTCATCTCCTCTGACATGAATAGGAACTTTCTCTTACAACTGAATATAAATAGAAGTTGGACATAGCATTACTATATGAATAAATGAATTAATCAATCAATGACAAAAACACACTATGTAATCAAAAGATTTTTCATGTTAAGATTAATTTAGTGTAATACACGCCTAAATATTACATAAGCCCCCTTGACATTGAATTATAGGGCTGGTGGAGAGAAGGGAGGGGGCAGCACGGCGCAGGGAGGTGAGACAGAGCTGGGGAAGGGGGCCCACCTTGGCAGCCATGGCACAGGAGATGCTGCACCCCTGCTTGCCAGGCAGGCACCCTCCCTGAGGGGCTGCAGGGCCAGGCCTGGCAGACCTGGTTCTTCCAGCACCAGGCTGGGCTGGGGCAGAACTAGGGTCCTTTTCTTCTGTTTCTTCTATTCCTTAAGGGCATGTGTTGGTAGAATCCCAGAATCCCAGCATGGTTTGGGTTGGAAGGGACATTTAAAGGTCATGTAGCTCCACCCCTGCCATGGGCAGGGACACCTTCTGCTAGACCAGGATGCTCCAAGCCCTGTCCAACCTGGCCTTGGACACTTGCCCTCGTCACCATCACAGCCAAGAATTCCTCCCCATCTGACCCTGCCCTCTGGCAGTGGGAAGCCATTCCCCCTTGTCCTGGCACTCCAGACCCTTGTCCAAAGTCCCTCTCCAGCTCTTCTGGAGCCTCTTTAGGCTTGATGGTCTCCCAAGAGCCTTCTCTTCCAGCCTGGCTCCAGAGCAGAGGGGCTCCAGCCCTTGGGGCATCTCTGTGGCCTCCTCTGGACTCGCTCCAGCAGCTCCACATACTTCTGCTGTTGGACTACTGAGCTGGAGGCAGCTCTGCAGGTGGGGTCTCACCTGAGGGGAACAGAGGGGCAGAATTCCCCCCTTGCCCTGCTGCCCACACTGTTTTATTTTCTATATATTTTCATAATTATACGTATTTTCTCTGTATTTTCTCTGTATGTTCCTGGTGGACTGAAGGATATTTTCATTTATAGTGCAGAGAAGGGCCACGGGTTTCAGGCTTTGCCCTTGCAAGCCCGTGAAAAGCTGAACATTCCTGCGGCATCGGGCGCTTCCCTTCTCCAGGGAGAGGTGGCAGCTGAGGCTCTGGCTCCTTCCAGAGCTGGCGTGTAAGGCTTCGCCTGCACAAGTTAATTAATCTAATGAGGCAACTTCTCTTGGTATGTTATGTGTTCTGTATGCTTTTCCCCAGAAAACGATCACACTTCCTAAAAATATAATCTTCATTCTTCACTTGAAGTTACGCCTGGAAGTGGAGGTTAGAGAAATTCAGCCTTGAGAGAAAATGTGATTTCCTAGCAGTGAGCATAAGGAAACATATGGAGCTGCTCCCAGGGGAGGCAGCACACCCCCGGGCTTAGTCACTGCGACGGGACCACACGTGGATCACACGGCCAGCCAGGGGATGTGCGGCCACTCAGCCCGGGGTGGGCCCTGGGCACGGCCAGCACTCAGCCTTGCACCCCACTGTCTCCAGTTCGGGCTTGTCCTGGCTGGTGCTCTCCGTGGATGTGCTCCCGTGGGGATGCTCCGCACACGGATTGGCCCTCCCTTGCCCAGAGCTGCTGTACAACATACAGCAAGCAAGGGCTTGGCTCTTTTGGCTCTTGGGGTTACACTGTGCCCACTCTGAGAAGAAGGGAAATAATTGCCCTGCTCCTGTGTGTCCTGTGAGACTGGGAAAGCCACTGATCCATAGGGATAAGCTTAGCAGATCATCCCCGTGGCCGTGCAGGGCGGTGTCACAGGGACCAGACCAAAGTGCTCGTGCTGCTCCACATGTCTGAGCCCACGCTGGCAGGCACAGCTGGCACCACTGGGGTCCTGGCTGGCTCTGCAGGAGCCCACCCACCCATGGGCCGGGGGCTGCCCTTCACCGGCCGTTCTCCACACTGATCTCTGACCCACGTGTCCCGGAATGTCCGGGCAATTCCAGGGTAAGGGACTGGGAAGCAGTGAGGGGTTTATTTGCTCAGTGCTGGTAGGATGACACTGTCAGGGTAAGAACCTTTTGATTTTGCATTTATGTTGTCTATTGATTTCCTTTAGAACAGTGACATGGGCTATTGCTAATACCTGTCTAGTTAATACTTAGTGGCAACCCCACTCACACAGCTCAGGAGCAGTTGTGTAATATACACAAGAAAACATCCTCTGTACATCTTTTCTTTTTCTATATTTCTAATCCCAGCTTGCATAGATCTCAGCTGAAAAAATGGAGGGATGAGGATCAGATCTGCTACCCCAAGAGGCTCTTGCCGGAGGGGTTGAGGTTGGACTTGCTCTGCTGGTGTTGCCAGAGACAGGCCCATCGCATTGGGCAAGAACTTTTTGGCAACAAATTTCTCCACAGAATTATTTCCATCAAAACTGAAAGGGGAGACAAGATTTCCATGTGGCCAAAAGCCACTGAGTGGAAGCATCCTGCCCGTGGGAGCATCCCGCAGGAAGAGGAAGGTCATTGCAGCAGCGCTCCGGAGTCCGGACACTCTGATTTCAGACGGGGTGGTGCTGGCACTGCCAATGCCCCCACCCGGCTGCCTTCCCTGCAGTGCAGGAGCCGGGCTGCTGTGTCAGCGTGGGAGAAGGGCGTGAGGAAGATGATGGCTGGGGACAAAGCCCAGCTGCACCTCCTGTGAAATCACTCTCCATGCGTTGCTTCCTTCGGTGGGATCGATGGCTCCGGATGAAACAGAAACTTTCCTTTTTCTGGCCAGAGGATTTGCCAGCCCCCTTTTGGCTTAACACGACATTCTCTGTCCTGTTTGCCACATTCTGGTGCTGAAGTTTTTGAGCTTTTTGTGACGTGAGGAATTTGGGATGGAGACAGATGGACACGGGATGTGGGAAAGGAGCTGAAATGAAAATGTTTGATGATGGGAGAGCAGGAATGCACAGTTAACGCCATGGAAGGATGAATCAGAACAGCCAGGAGGGGGAGGAAGTGTTCTTTACTAGGGGATGGAGATGGAGAAGGACTCTGTGGCTGAGCCCAGCACAGCGGGAGCAGCAGGATCTACAGGGTTTGTGGACGAGGGACGAGCTGCTCCTGCTCAGGGATCGGAATCAGGATTGGTGGGGGCACCCAGTGACTCATCAACTCCTCAGGGCCACCACCATCTGACTGCTCAAAAGAAGATGAACCTCCTCTGGTCCCATTTCTGCCTTCTGGGGTCCTGCTCAGCTGCCACAGGGTTGTCACTGCTGCAGCCCTTGTTCTTTGGGGACATGTCAAGAGAAAGGTCCCAGTGCAGCAGCCCAGACCCCACAGTACAGTCCTGGGACTCGAGAGGCCCTGAGAGACCCGGACAGCCTTAGAATTATAGAATATGCTGAGTTAGAAGGGACCCACAGGATCATTGATCCAACCCCTGGCCCTGCACAGACACCCCAGCAATCCCACCCTGTGCATCCCTGAGAGCGTTGTCCAAATGCTCCTGGAGCTCTGGCAGCCTCGGGGCCATGCCCATTCCCTGGGGAACCTGTTCATTGCCCAGCCACTCTCTGGGGGAAGAACCTTTTCCATATATCCAACCTGAAACTCCCTGACTCAGCTCCAGCCATTCCCTCGGGTCCTGTCACTGGTCATCGGAGGGAAGACATGGGTACCTGTCCCTCCACTGCGCCTCAGGAGGAATTCCAGAGTGGTTTGAGTTGGAAAGGACCTTAAAGCTCATCCTGTTCCACCCCCTGCCATGGGCAGGCACACGTCCCACTAGCTCGGGTTGCTTCCAGCACAGCCGTGGTGCTGCTGCACTCCCGCTGCGTTCCCAGACATCCCTCGGGTGCGTGTGACGGGCACAGGGACAGGGATTGCTCCCCTGGTTGCATTGCAAAGCGAAGGCAAAGCCTCGGTCCTTGTCCCTCCACATGCTGGACTGTGGGTGCAGAGCAGGTCACAGGAAACACAGGGCTCTCCTTTGCACCTGCAGGAGGAACCAGCCTTGTTCCTTGGCAAATCCACCCCATAACGAGAAACATATGTCAGAGAACATGATTTTCCACAAACCAAGCATTTGCTGCACAGTTTACGGTTAAGTCTGTATGTAGTCACAGCTGTCATGGGAATTATGGGTTCCTTGATTTTCATAATTAGAAAGAGAGAGAATGAAAGAGGGGGAAAGGAAGCAGGAGCCCAGAGCCTGGTGCCGTGGGCACTGCCCACGATGCGCAGTGGGAGGGAGAAATCCTCCTGCTGGAAATTCTCTGAGATCTTCCCTGTACTGGCAGGTTGTGCAGGGAACACCGTCTGCCTGCCTCGGTGGTTAATTAAATAAAAGATATCCCAAATAAAAAAAATAGATTCTGGGTTGGGGCTCTTGGGAAATCATTACTGACTCGTGACCTCTCTTAACCTGGATAAGGTTCAGGCAGGAGATGTCAAGGCGTGAAGCACGGCAAATACCCGTGAGCATGTACAATTACAGGTTTATTAAAGGGAAACAAGGACCACACCATAAATGGGAAAAAATGGTTTATGGACAGAGCGAGCCGGCGTTTCCAGAGACAGCCAAAGCAGTTTTGGAAGGGGCTGTGTCCCCCGAGCTCCAGGCAAGCTGTCCCCCTGGGACGAAGGTGTGGGAGCACTCTGCCAACACCGGGGATGTGCTACCTGGGCACGGCAGAGCCGCCCGCCACTCCCACAGCGTTCCCCACAATTACAGCTCCGCCTAATTAATAACGTTTTCATGAAGGGCATTTCCCTTGCATTGGGAAACAAGCGCAATCACAGTGCCTGTATATCAACCCAAATACAAGTCACTTGGGGAATAAAGCCAGGATGTAATTGAGGAGCCGCTATTTATCACCCTGCCCGGGATCACCGAGCGCACGGCGCTGGCACCAGTGACACTCGAGCTGCTCTCCGGCTCTTGCCTCGCTGCCATCAGATACATTTTTTTTTTAAAGGAAATAAAGCACCCAACTACTTTCCAAAGTCTCTTTGACTTTCAATCATGAACATGTTGCTTATTAGCGAGATGAATTTATAGGTAAAGCGCTAAGCTTTTATAATCAGTCTTTTATAGGCAGATGCCATCAGGTTTGCATAAGTGGTGACATTAACCGACAGCTTCCAGTGAAATCCAAGCGCAGAAATGTAAATAACCGCTGGATTTTAATACGTAATTAGCGCTGCCAAGCCTCAGTTACAGTATTTAATTACCCAGACTGGGTCTGTTCCCCCTCACTCATCCCGAAGCAGAGCGCTGTGATCCGTGTGCCGCCGTGGAGCCGCCGGCGCTGGCCGGCCCGGGCTGCGCGCATTTGTGCAATTGAATAAAGAACCCGAGAATCAAATCCTAAATCCTGTCTCTTTGCGGGGATTAGCCTGTTCTGCTAATGCTCTGAGGTAGGATTTTTAGCTATTCGACTAGTCTTCCCGGCTGCATCCTGAGGGAAATCAGGCAGCATCTCTGCAGCCTGTGCGCGCCGGCAGCCGAGCCCGGCGCCGCTCCACCGCAGGTACGCGCTGCTGCTGATCTGCTGCTGCTGCTGCTCTGCTGCTGCTGCTGATCTGCTGCTGCTGCTGCTCTGCTGCTGTGCTGCTGCTGCTCTGCTGCTGCTGCTCTGCTGCTGCTGCTCTGCTGCTCTGCTACTGCTGCTGCTGCTCGGGCACACGGCACAAGTTCAGAGAGGGGAAGGCTGCACACTTCGCTGCCCACAGCCCAATTACAGGGAGATTAGCGAGTGCTTTTCCCCCCCTTTAAGGAGAAGCTCACCTCCTCTCCCCTCCTCCGGCCACATGCCGTGGAGTTTTGTGAAGTCTCCAGTGTCACTTCCCAAGGCTGCTGAGAGGAAGGAGAGGGGAGGAAAGCAAAGAAGTAGATAAATGAAGGACAAAGGGCAAAATGCTACTTGATTTATGTGGAGCATCCTCTGGAGCAACTCCTTTCAGCTCCAGTGGCGGGAATGGTTGGCACTGCAGGATCAATTCTTGGTTTGCAAAAGGAGTTTTTCCTTGGATCCTTGCACCACTGAAGCCTGTAGGGATGATTATGGGGGTTGTGTGTGCATTCCCATTGTAACTTCTGCCACGGGAATGCTCTGTCCAGGCTGGAGCTAGACTCAGATCTGGGACATGACAGGGAATTTCAGCCTTTCCGCTGTGCCAGGTTTGTCCCGTGGAAGACCCGGCTGGCATACACCCTGCAGGCTGGTGCTGCTCTTCCCAGGCCTCCAGGAGCTGTGCGTGGTCCCGGGGCGTCCGACAGCAGAAAAAGTGGGAGACACATATGGATGTGTCGGGGAAACCCCTCCCTGCCCCCAGTGCTGCTGTCAGCGATCTGTGACTCCCCCACCCTCCGGAGCTGGGGACCCTCTCACCCACCAGGCAGGGCTGGAGGGCTCCTGCTGGGGCATGGCTAGATGGCAGAGGGGGGGACAGAAGAAAGGGGGCTCACCCCGCTTCTCTGCCATGGGGATGCAGCTCAGGTGCTCTCAGGTGAGCTGTGAGGTGGATGCAGGTCTGGGCAGCAAGTCCAGGGTCCGGTTTGAAACATGTCCCTGCACCAGTGCCCCCAGGAACTCACCAGAAGGAGGGAATGGGAATGTTGCTGCTTCTGTCTCTGACTCCATTTACTGCTGAGGACTTCTATTTTTTGACTGGATGAGTGAAAAAGGTATTATGAGCATGTTATAGACAGTGGGGAGCTGGAAGCGTAACACAGACAGAAGGACTCGGATCAAGGGGAGTCTGTCCCTCGGCCTGCGTGGGCAGAACAGCAGCAGCAGCGGCTGCCGGGCCGAGGGACAAGAAACGAGGGAGAGAGGAGAAGGGAGGGAGGTAAACGACAGAGGGAGAAGTTGTGCAGCCACAGCGAGAGGAGAGGCAGGTGATTGCTGCTGCAGCCTGGCTGAGGGCTCTGCTCCACGTCCTGCCCGCGGCAATCCGCGCGCTGCTAGTTTGGAGCTCCGATTCCCGCTCCGGCGACTCCATCAGCAGTTGCTGGGAGTTGAGCGGTCCTGGACAATCATTAATGCCAATAACACCCGATCACAGCCCAGATATTGGCGGTGCAAATACAGACAAAACTCTTTTGCATAAGAAACCCCCTTTAAAAGTTGCCCCCCCATCCTGAACCGGCGGTGGGAGGCGTTCATTGTGCCACACACATTAATTCAGCTGGCACATTACAATGTTAAACTAAATGACATTATTACAAAGCTGTGCTAAGAAGTGTTGACAGGTCCATATGGTAATTTTACAATGTATAATGAACACACAGACTCCTTTCTTGCAGAAATTTATAGTTCAAATCTATACCCAGGATATCCAGTTTTATTTCCAGAAACTTAAATTGACTTATTACGATGTAGTGAATGTATAAATTAGTTCCAGTAGTTAAACTGAAGCATTTCCCTACAGACTCAATTAGATTCATTAATCTACTGTGTAGACCTGTAAACGGTCCATTGTTCTTTTCCCCCCCAAAATGTCAAAAACTATTTCTCTAACTATAAAATATTTCCTGCAAAAACTGTTTTAAATGGTAAGAATTATTTAAGATTAGGAACCCAGATCCACAAATTATTTCAGCGCCCTTGTTCTTCTTCAAAAGAAAAATAGGGTTCAGCCCTCGCCAGATAATTTAGTGGGACGGAGACTGAATTCACTCTTCTATTAAGCTTAAGGTCTGCCAGCATAAACCAGATTGCTTCCACCCTCACTCCAGGGAATACACGGGCTGGAATGGGGATCCTGTGTGCTTCTGGAGCCTACAACATGTTTGTGTACAAGCAGATGCTGCTGAGGGTTGACTGCACATGCTGGTGCAGTGCTGCATCCACAGGAACCTGCATCCTCAGGGACCTGTATCCATGGGAACCTGCATCCTCAGGGACCTGCATCCTCGGGGACCTGCATCCTCAGAGACCTGCGTCTGCAGGTACCAGAGCTGTGGGTCACAGGGAATGTGCCAGTGGACACTAGAACCTTCCACATTCCACATGGACCTGGCCAGTGCAGGGGGTCTGCAAAAGCCCTTCTCTGTTTGTGGACCAGAATCTCTGTGTGCAGGTCAAAGAGATGGTCTTAAAAACACCACTTCCTGGGCACAAATCCATGTTATTCACACCAGTCAGAACAGCTCCTGGTCCTTGTTTTCCTCCTGTTATGTTCTTCTGAATAACAGCACTGATTATCGGCTGCTCTGTGGAAGGGACATGGAAGCAAGATCCGGGTGACCAACAGTGTCCTTTTACTGGTGAGGCCTCATGGAGCTGGTCAAACTCTGCAGTGGAAATCACAGGACACTGTTCCCAAAACAGAGGGGTCAGGGCAAGCTCGTGGTCCTGACATGAGAGCGGGTGAGCTGGGAGTGCTGGAGCTGGGGAGCTGCTGGAGCAGCCACGCCAGCATGGCCCTGACCCCACATCCCTGAGCACATGTGGGCGCATTCTGGTTTCTGCAGAGGCGTTGTTGCAGGCAGATTGTCAGGCTGAGGGCTGGCTTGGGCTCTGTCTTTTCCTTAAAAAACCACAGCAGACACATAGTTTTAACACGATCTTAATAATTGCCCTCCAGGGAAAGATTTCCACCTGGCCTTGCTACACCCCTGGCTCAGCAGACCCTCTCCCACCCCCTCTTCCACAGTGGAGGAAACCCGTGAAAATCTGTGTGTGGAGCTGTCGGATGAAGGCAGGATGTTCACAGGGGTTTGGAGAGGCCGGGGGGCTGTGGGGCAGTGTGGGAGCTGCTGGGGGCACCCCAGTGCCTGGCAGGGTGGTGAGGCACGAATGTCCCTGCAGTGTCCCTGTGAGTCAGGATTTCCAGGGTGGCAATGCCAAAAGTGCCGCACTGCGGAGCCAGGCAGAGAATGGCTGCTTTGTCCGGCACAGGGACAGCATGGTGCTTGCACAGGGATGGTGCCCATGGAGAGAAGAGAGCCCTGCAGGATTGCTGGGGGCCTTGGTCCCTGTGCCGTCTCCAGAGTTCCTGTTCCTCAGGCAGAGCTCCTGGGGCACCGGCACAGCTCCTGCCTCTCTTCAACTCTTGGAAGCTGCGGGGATTAGCGAGACCTGTTTCCAAATCGTCCCGTTTGCTAGGATCAGTAGTTAACTAATCCATGACTCGTTATCCCTGGGCTCCCAGCTCCCGGTAAGCACAGCCGAGTCCCAGCAACTCTTTGGTGCTGGCACCAAAGGAGCTGTTGGTGTTGGGTACACCCAGGGCTCTGCCAGCATGACCCTGCTGGCAGCACACAGAGCAGGGCACGGCTGGGGCAGTTTGGTGTCCCCAGCCCCTGGCCCAGGGCTCAGTGTGGCTAGTGAGTGGCAGGTGTGGTGAGAATGGTGCTGCCGGGGCACAGAGGACCGTGGTGCCTCTTCCTCTCCAACTAAAGCCCTTTCCCACTGGAAAGAGCTGAAGCGTGCCCACTGTTGCTCTGAGTCACTCCTGGTATTCCTGCTGCTGGTGCCGAAAGAAAGTGGGCATTGATGGAGAAAAGCCCGGCTGTTCGGGGGGTTCCCCTGACAGGCACAATGGGAAGATTGTGGCAGAAGAATTCCACGCAAATAATCTGGAAAATATTTCAGATAAATGGGAACAGTGCAGTGGGGTTTTTGCTTGTTTGTTTTTGCCCTGGGAGCACCCAGAGCGGAGCAGGAGCAGCTGCTGCAGTGCTGGCAGGGACCGTGGCTGCCTCTCGGCTTCGGGATGCAGAAATCACGGGCACAGACTGTTCGGGAGAGCTGCCAGGGGAAAAGAGTACAAGGCCAGGGGCTGCTCTCCACCTGCTTGCTTGCAGGAGACTGCGGTGACAGGCTACAGACTCACGGAATCACAGAATCACAGACTGGTTTCCATTAGAAGGGCCCTTAAAGCTCATGTCCACCCTCTGCCATGGGCAGGGACACCTTCCATTACACCAGGTTGCTCCAAGCCCTGTTCAGCCTGGCCTTGGACACTGCCAGGGGTGGGACATCCCTTTTCCAGTCAAAAAGAGTCCCCATGAGCTGTGTCTGTTCCCAGGAGTCACTCTGGAGAAGTCTGGAGTCCCTCCAGGCAGACGCCCCAGAACTTCAGTCCCTCCTGGTGTGTGAAAGTCAGCTGAGCTGGCCGGGCCCTGACGTCAGAGACAGGACTTTATCACTGTCACCTTTATGTTAGCAAACAGATTAAACGCTCCTAATATCTCCCCTAATGGCGTTCTGTACGGCCGCGATCACACCCGCGATAGGATATTGGATACAGTTGTAAACCTTGAAGGAATAAGGGCTGCCTAAGAGAATAGCTTTTCCTAGCTTAACCACATTACAGCAGCGAGTGTAAATCACTTGTCAGTCGATGGCAAACGCACCGGTGTTATAATCGGAGGAGAAAAGGAATAAAGTGCAGATAATCTTTTTCGCCATTTTGCTGGCAGCGGCGGCGGCGGGAGACTGACAGCCCTTCGCTTGAGTGGCAGGTGTCCTTTGAAGCGCCTGTGAATCACTATCTGTGCAGACTGTTGAAATGCATATTTCCATCCTTATCGTGAAGGAATGGATGGGCAAGATAGGTGCTGTTAACATTGCAAATAGCTCCGGAATTATTCATTGTCAGCTCCGGGCAAAGAATAGGAGGAAAGTTTTATTATTCACCGCGCACAATAGCCGGATGCTTAATGATTCCCACTACCTTGGCAGGATTGTCTGCCGACTTCAGGCGCTTGCGGTGGGTGACACAGGTCTGGCCAAGTGTTAGAGCAAGATCATACAGCCCGGGCCCATTTTAATTTCTAATACATTAATCTTTCCCTCGCAGATGCACAATGAATATTCCGCAGCCCCTTGTTTGTCAGGAGCTGTCTGCCTTTCATCTATTCAGGTGGGTCCATTGACTCTGAAAGCGCGCTCAAAGGGGCTGANCCGCGCGGAATTAAAATGGATTAAGTTGGCTTAGCGCTGTTCTACAAGCGAGCTGCGCGCACCGCACCATTCAGTTTTAATTTTAATCCTTTGTCTCGGGCTGCTAATTGCGATTGTTTTAAGTTCATTATCCCGACGCGCACATTGTAGCTGGCGGGATCCGCGCGCTTGTAAGCGGTGTCCTCACTTTTGCAGGTAGTGACCCTTGAATTGTTAAATGAGCCCGTGCCAGCGCCAAACAGCACACTCTGATCTGCGACTCACTCTCAGCTCGCCAGGCTTTCTTCTCTCATTAATTAAGTGGCAACCCCACAACGGCAGCGGGGATGAGCACCACGGAAGCCCCCGGGGATGGGGCGGGGTGGGGTGCTGGGACCCCCGGGAGCAGCTGTGGGTTGGGTTCGCCCCGGTGTCACAGCTCCCCATCACATTCACATCCCCATGTCTGTCCCGGCACAAAGATCAGCCCTGGGCGTCGCAGGGGAGGATTAGCTTGGATATTGGGAAAATTTCTTCAGGAAGTGTTTGTCCAGCCCTGGCACAGCTGCCCAGGACAGTGGTGGAGTTCCCATCCCTGGAGAGATTTAAAAGCTGTGTGGATGTGGCACCTGGGGACATGGGTCAGTGGTGGCCTGGGCAGTGCTGGGGAATGGTTGGACTCGATGGTTTGGGAGTGCTTTTCCAACACAAACCATTTCACGACTCAATGATCTCCAGCCAAGGCACCACTGCCGCATGTTCCTCCTGCCCTGAAGGAAAGCTGGAGACCACCCAAACTAGGCAGACCCAGGGGGAGCAGAGGACACATCAACAATTCATTGGACAGGGAATGGTCCCCCCAGCTGTCTCAGGGATCCCCACATTTGCTCAGAACCCTGTGTGACAAAAATTACCCCATTAGCTCTGGCTTTAGGATATAATCTCTGGCTGTAGGTCCCCACCTGTAGCAGGAGGGGTCAGCCTGGCCCTGCTGGGCTGGAGAGAACAGGGGCTGACCCTGCCCTGCAGGGGGGATGTGCACGGAGGAGTGGGCAGTGGTTTCCAGAGACTGGCCCCCAAAGCCACCCTGCCCTCAGGGATGCAGGTGTGTGGGCATGCAGGTGTGCGGGCATGCAGGTGTGAAGGGATGCAGATGTGTGGGGCTGCAGGTGTGTGGGGATGCAGATGTGTGGGCATGGAGGTCCCAGGTGCTGCCATGACTGTGGAAGAAAAAGGAAGCCTCTGCAATGTCACCAAAAGATTCTCCAAAAGTGCTCAGTGCCACCTCACCCCTCACATTCACCTGGGGTTGCACAAAGGTATTGGGCACCCAAAGGGGGGTCAGGCACCCAAAGTGGGGTCAGACAGTCCATGGGTCATGGGCTGCCACCTGGAGGGCTCTAGGACAGAGGAACTACGAGTTGTGCCAGCCAGAAATGAGCCCACTGGTGCTGGGACTCCCCATTCACTCTTCTCCCTCCTTAGAGGGGGCAGATAAACCTTTAGCATCCTCCTAATTCTAATTTGTGCATATTTAGACCAAAGATAACTCGTGGGGGCAACAAAGGTTAAATCTGTTTCCAGTTCTTCCCGCTGAGGGGGTGGGGCTGCTCCACTGCTGCAGTCTGAGGGACCTGGCCATGGAGAGGGGCCCGTGCCCTTGTGTGCAGATCCATGGTTCCCAGAGCACCCCCACCCTGGGACGAAAGCATTCCCGGCTCTCCCAGACCCCCAGCCATCCCGTCCTGTCCCACAGCTCCGGAGCTGCAGCACTGGCTGAGCAGAAGGAGGTTTGCAGGCTGACTTGCTCCGCTTTTGGAGACGTTCCCGATCCGGGATGCCGCAGGGTGCTGACACGGACCCCGGAGGATGCTCCGAGCCCAGCAGGGCCATTCCCTGCGGCTGCTGGGAGTTGGCCCCGGGGCTGGGCAGGTGGGAAGGGGCCAGAGCTCCGCTCCTTCCCGGGTACTCCTGGTTTGCTGGATGTGAAAGCGGTTTTCTCCCTCCCGTAGGCAGAGCCCGGCGCGGGGCTGCGGGGACCTGCGCAGCGCTGGGACCCTGCCCCTCCGCCCTGGCTGAGCCATCCCTCACCCCGAGGGACAGGGGACCCCGCTCCCCGACCCCAAATCGTGCAGGGTCGCATTGCGGCCAGCCCTGCCTGCGTTGCTGGGCTGTGATGAGCCGGGCAGAGGCGCTCGGGGCGCGGAGCAGCCCCGTGCCGAGCAGCGCGCCGCGGCTGGCCTGTGCTCTCAATAAAAGCTCATTAAGGAAAGATTATGAACATATAACAATACATTTTAAGTGCGCTGCAATGATCCATAAAATTGGTGTGGCTAATTAGCAGATCAAATCTCCATGAGAACTGGATCACTTTAATATCCTTGGGTAGTTTAATTCTGTAGGTGTTTTACTATCCACACATGTTTAGTAAAATTAAATAACAGTATAAATGTTCAGTGGGATTAAAACAACAGTAAAATGAAACCAAACAAAATGAATTTATTTTGTTAATAGAATAACAGAGAATCCCAGTGTTGATATAACATTACACAAAATCTAGAGCAAACACAGTCTGAATCCCAGTCTCATTTCACATGTAATTAACCTTTCTCAATCAAGCTAAGCAGACCTGATACCTCCTCCACAGCGTCTGTGCACCCACGGCTCTGCCTGCGCCGGGATGAGAGGCAGGAGGCAGTTGCAGGGCAGATTCCTCACTGGTGCCAGTGCTGGTGCTGGTGAACACTGGTCGGTTTCTAGCACCAGGGTGGCAGCAGTGGGACAGGTGCTGGCACCCCCCCCTCTCCTGGAGACACCCTGAGCCCTGGAAAGCATCTGGCAGAGGCAGTCCCATGCTGGGAATGGTCAGGACAGCTGGGAAGTTCTTGAGAAGTTTAGGTCCCCCAGTGGATACACTTTGCTTTAGGGAATACAATTTCCCCCCTTTTTTATGGTTCTTCAGATGAGCATCCAGAGATGCTCCTGCAGGTGGTTTGAATCTGTGCTCTTTATGCAACTCACAGAATTGTAGAATCATTAAGGTTGGAAAAGACCTCCAAGATCATCGAGTCCAACCTTTAATTCCTTATAAAAAACTCTGCTTGGAGTGAGGCATCAAAAAGAACCAGGGCTGTCATATATTTCTTTTCATTTTACTTTGTTTGGTTAAACTAAAAAACCCTGAAAAAATATTTGAGAACAATCAAAAAATTGAAGCCATCTTAGCTTTCCTCCCACGCAAGAGTTCTAAAAAAGATTGTTACAGAATTACAGATAATTTAGGAAATAATGGGAATACCCCTCTAAAATCAAGTCCAACCATTAAACCAGAACTGCCAAGTTTTCTTTCATTTTGTTTTCCAGTGTCTCTACCTCTCAGCTTAGCAATTAAATTGCACTTTGGCAAGTCTAGCGAGAATGAATCTTGAAATAGTCTATCATTACTTTTAATATCAACAACTATTGCTTCTGAATAACCATTTGATATTTAAAGCCCAGTTACAATTTCAGTGAATAAACAAAATAAAACCAGGGATGGGTGTCCCACCTGCGCCTGCAGCAGCAGAACTGGGGCATGGAGAAGGTGACGAATTGCTCAGTAAGCAGGGACCGAAGGACAAGGGCAGCAGCAAAGTCCAACCATTCCCATAGAAAAACATGTCCTGTGCACCCATCCCACAGGCTGCTGAACCAGCCAGGCCTGGGCTGTGCCTGTGTGTTTTACAGAGCTCTGCCCTCTCAGTCAGCATCGCTGCTCCACTACCAGCAGGAAAAGCTGTGTTAATGAACAGTCCTATTTATTTATTTTTTATTCCGCCTCCCCCCCAGCAGCCCCTGTTTGTGCTGCTGTTTATGAAGAAAGCCCGGTGAAAGTTAACAACGATGTAATTGTGGTCCTGAGGAAGCTGGTGGAGGAGCTGGCTCAGTCACTGTCCATGGCATTGCAAAAATCGTGGTGGGCTGGGGAGGTTCCTGCTGGTGGGAACAGGGACACATCACCCCTGTCTTTAAACAGGGAAGCAAAGAAGAGCCAGGGAACCACAGGCTGGTCAGTCTCACTGGTGTGCCCGGAGGGATCGTGGAGCAGATCCTCCTGGGAACTGCGCTGGGTGTGCGAGGGCACCGTCAGCAGTTGGCTGGTGGCACCAAGGTGTGTGGGGCAGTCACCACCCTGGAGGGCAGGGATGGCATCCAGAGGGGAGGGATGGCATCCAGAGGGACCTGGGCAGGCTGGGAGAGCTGGGGGTGTTCACCTGGAGAAGAGAAGGCTCCAGGGAGACCTTAGAGGCCCTTCCAGTGCCTAAAGGGGCTCCAGGAGAGCTGGAGCGGGACTTGAGACAACGGGGAATGGAGTGCCAGGACAAAGGGGAATGGCTTCCCACTGCAAGAGGGCAGGGTTAGATGGGATATTGGGAAGGAATTGTTCCCTGTGAGGGTGGGGAGACCCTGGCACAGGTTGCCCAGTGAAGCTGTGGCTGCCCCAGGCCAGGTTGAACAAGGCTTGGAGCACCCTGGGATAGTGGAAGGTGTCCTTGCCCATGGCAGGGGATGGAATGGGATGAGTTTTAAGGTCCCTTCCAACTCAAACCATTCCATGGTTCTATGATAATTTAGAGCAATAATTACATTTTTATTCAATAGCTATGGGAAAACACTGAGTTGAATAATGAGATAAAAATGAGTGTCTCAGTCCTAACAGGACATTAATCAACATATTAACTGTGTAGACAAACTGATTTGAGGCTGTTATGGCTTAATTTGTCTCAAAATCATTATTTTTTATGTATTGCATAATGTACTTTAAAATACGTGTTGGAGGGATCACATGTGAGCGTTGCAGTACCACGGAACTGTTGCTGTGCTTTGTTCTGCCCCGAATCCCACCATTTCAGGTGTCGTTTGACTCCTTTTCCAGGTGCAGTTCAGCGCAGAGCCAGCACTGCTGACACTCCAGCGTTCGGGAGCCAGGCTGGGACAAGCCTGGGATCTTCCACTTTATATCTTAGCCTCTCCAGAACACTTCCTCCTTAGCATTCCCATTTCTAAAGCCTCCGGATTAGCATATTCCATTTCTCCAGGCGGCAGCCACTGGCTCCGGAGCCGCTCGCCCCCTTGGCTGCCGTGCCCGGGTTCCTGGCGGCCGCTCAGGGCGGGGGAGGCGGCGGCACCGTGCGGGGCCGGGAGCCCTCGGCGCTGCCGGAGCGAATGTCAGATGCCAGACACGCTGGGTGTGAGGCCAGCATTGTGTGGGCACGGAGCTGGCTGCGCCTCCGCGTTTCGGGAGACAATGGGCCAGGAGACGCTGGGGGGCTGGGGGACACAGGGCAGGCGAAGCCCTGGTGGGACTTGGGTGAAATTGTCACAAAGGAATAAGAGCTGAGTCAGTGCTGCCCCTCTGGAGGGCTGTTTGCTCCTCCACCGGTCGGAGCCTCAGTTAAGGTGCAGAAAAACACATCCCAGATGCTCAGCCCTGAGGAATTTTCCCCGCAGTGTTTTGATCTCCCGTTCCCGGTGGATGTTTGTGTCCTTCCGACCTGGCAATCCACGCTCGGGGCTGTGAGTCCCATGTGGGCACCACGTGTGAGGGTCAGGCCACCTCAAGGTGACAAGGTGGTGATCGGTCAAAGGTGGGACTCGATGATCTTGGAGGCCTTTTCCAGCCTAAATAGTTCTGTGATTCTATACTATGATTATCCTCATACTTAATTTTTATGTTTTTCCTTCTTTTTCCCCTTTCATTTTCCCTTTCCTATGCCCTTTCCTCCTTTTCCTTTCCCTTCCATTTTCCCTTTCCTATTCCCTTTCCTCCTTTTCCTTTCCCTTCCATTTTCCCTTTCCTATTCCCTTTCCTCCTTTTCCTTCCTTTTCCCTTTCCCCTTTTTCCCCTTTTGCTTTCCTTCCTTATCCTTATACTTTTTTCATCTTTTCCTTTGCCTTCCTTTTCCCTTTTCCCTTTCCCCTTTTCCCTTTTCCTTTTCCCCAAACACCAACACTCCCAACCCCAAGGGCACAAGGTGACAGGCAGAGGTGATCTGGGGTTTCCCAGGAGCAGAGTTGCAGCAGAGTGGAGAGGGGGGCTGGAACCCCTCACTGGGTTTGTGTGACCTCCAGCCCCTGGGCGCATTCCCGTCCGTGCAGGGAACCCTGGGCTGGGGGGTCAGCACTGGCACAGCCATCTCCAGCCCGGTGCTGGCCCCGTGTGACCCCTCCCAGCCCCGGGTGCCCAGTCCCGCGTGGGCAGGGGGCTGGGGGATGGAGGATCGCCCACGGCTCCCTCCTTCCCAGTTAACAGGTGGGATCTCCCCATCCCTGAGTGCCAGCCCACGCCAGCACGGGAAACCCTCCAGGGGAGAGCTCCGAGGGCCAGAGCAAAGCGAAGCTGCTCCCTCCCCTCCCCGAGCCCCGGGGCTGTGACGCGTGGCACACCCGGGCGGTGACAGACGTGTGGATCTCCGGTGCTATCGGCACTCATCGGTGCCCGCCCAGGGGACTCGGGGTGAAGGATGAAGCGCTGGAAGAGGTCTGGGAGCGGGCGGGTGCTGCGGCTGGCGTGACGCTGGGATTAAGACACTGACAGAGCGCGCAAACCCCGTTTGGTGGCGTGACATGTCAGGGGATGAAGAATCAGTCTTTGTCTGCGCCAGGCCAGGCGCCTCTCAAAAGGCCTTTTGGATCAGCCGCAGGAAAACAAGGAGGGAAGTAGCCCATTGATTTAATACAAGCAACATGCAAAGTACATAATAATGAAAATCAAAATCCTTTCATGGCATCCTCGAGGGCCCCAAACAATGGGAATTAATGCAGGCTGCGGCCCCTCAACTTTTACCTCCGAAAGCCGCTGGCATTATAGGGCTAATTCTGCTTCCACCCATGACTAAATTGTGTACTGGGCTCTACTTTTGTTTGACAGCAAAAAGTAAATGATAGAAAATTGGATCCAACAATATGTTCTGATTATTCCTGCGCTGCAGAGTGTTCTCTCAATGTGACAAACCGTGTTTATCCCACTAGGGAGAAAGGGGGAGGGATCCCATGGGATTTATCAGCGTGTGTGGTACCATTAAGTTAAATAGCCATGTTAGGATTTAACAAGGTCAACAACGTCTTTATTTCTCCTTTTCATGATTATTAAGATTTTTGTTTGTAAAGCCTTAACGAAATATAGTTTTGGTATTGGAGAAACAAAAGTTATTTTGGGAATGACTCCTGTAGCAGGGAAAGCTACTCCATCCCGCAGGTCCTCCTCCTGCCACGTTACCGTTTCCCTCCCTGGGCTGGAATTTCTCTGCAAGCTCAGAAATTCCCTTCTTTGGCCATCCTGCATATTCAGGTCTACAAACTGCTTCTCAGGAATTGTTCCTGGCATCCTTCATGGTCTGGTCAACTCTTACCCGTGCAGCACAACCGCCCATGCAGCCCCACCGAGCACCAGGGAGGGCTTTGCATATTCTGCTTCAATGGCTCTGCGGCAGGGACAAGGGGGCTGATTCCTGGCTCTTTCTCCTGGCTCCCATCAAGCCCACCTTCGGCACAGGGAAAGCCGGGCCCTCCCTGGTCCCAGAGGGATGCCAGAATGAGTATTGTCCCCTGCTAGTGCTGCCTAGGGAATCACTTGGGTTGGAAAAGCCCTCTCAGACCATCGAGTCCACCTGTTCCCTCAGCACTGCCCAGGCCACCACTGACCCATGTCCCCAAGTGCCACATCCACGGGGCTTTTAAATTCCTCCAGGGATGGGGACTCCACCACTGCACTGGGCAGACGTGCCAGAGTTGGACAGCCCTTTCAGAGGAGAAACTTTCCTAATATCCCCTGGCACAACACGAGTCCTTTTCCTCTTGTCCTGTTGCTTGTTCCCCGGGAGCAGAGCCCCACCGGGCTCCAGCCTCCCGTCACGGAGTTGTACTCAGTGTCTATTTGCATATTTATACTGTAATAATTTTATCTATTTCTTTAGTTATATATTTATACGATACTATAATAACCCCTCCAGGGTTGGTGAGTCCAGCACTACACACTGCCGGAGAATACTTGTGCAAAATGATCGGACTTCTCTGTTCAGGGATCTCTTCTTCCCTTAAAATTCAATGTTTTCCTTAAAATCTAGAGTTCTCTGCGATTTTCTTGTGCATGAAAAACACGGGACCAACGGAGCCAGCTCTGCCCACAGTAACCGTCGTGATGAATCAGCCGTTTTCCTGAAACCCTTCTCAAGTCCAGTTTTTAAAGATACCGGTAACTGGGGCGGGGGTGTCCGTGCTCCCGAGGGGGGAATCCCTGTGTCGTCCGGGTGGGTCCCGGGGGTGTCCATGCTACTGAGGGGGTCCAGGGTTCCAGGGGTCCCGGTGCTGCCAGGAGGGTCCCCGTGCTGTCGGGGTCTCCGTGCAGCTGGGGCGTTCCCGTGATGGGGGGTATGTCCCAGTATTCCGGGAGAGGTCTCGGTGCTGGGGGTGACCCGCTGATGTGCCCATGACGGGGGTCCCGGTGCGGGGGGGGTTCCCGTGCCGAGATCCCGGTGCTGTGCCCGCGGCCGGTGTCCCGTACCGGGGATGTCCCGTGCCGGTGTCCCGTGCCGGTGTCCCAGTGCAGTTCCGAGCCCGGTGTCCCGTGCCGGTGTCCCGGTGCTGTCCTGTGCCGGTGTCCCGGTGCAGTCCCGAACCCGGTGCTCCGTGCCTGGTGTCCCGCCGCAGTCCCGTTCTGGTGTCCCGCCGCAGTCCCGTTCCCGGTGTCCCGCCGCAGTCCCGTTCCGGTGTCCCGTTGCAGTCCC
>VZRJ01006976.1:619301-651517 GCA_013397565.1 Ptilonorhynchus violaceus
GGGGATGGCGGCGGTGCCGGGGGATGGCGGGGGCACCGCCGGTACCGCCCTGAGCCGGCCCGGGACAGCGCTACAGCCGTGCGGGAGCAGCAACTGCGCCCGGTGCGCACGGCAAAGCCCAGTTCGTCATGGGATAGAATCCCGGCATAGTTTGGGAAGGGACTTTAAAGCCCATCCCATTCCACCCCCTGCCATGGGCAGGGACACCTTCCAGCCTGCTCTAATCCCCGTCCATCCTGGCCTTGGACACTTCCAGGGATGGGACAGCCACAGTTGCTGTGGGCATCCTGTGCCAGGATCTCACCACTCTCACAGCCAAGAATTTTTTCCCAGTATCCCATCTAACCCTGGAGAAGCCATTCTTCCTCGTCCTGTCACTCTATCTCATGTCCAAAGTCACTCTCCAGCTCTCTTGAAGCCCCTTTAGGCACTGGCAGGGGCTCTAAGGTCTCCCTGGAGCCTTCTCTTCTCCAGGTGAACACCTCCAGGTCTCTCCCATTTAACATGGACTTAGGTTTCTCTCAACCCGGCTTTCCATCCCTGGACACCCTGAGCCCGGCTGTTTATCCCTGGATTCAAAGCTGCTACACCAGCCACCTCAAATCCGCCACCGTGCCAACATCAGTCAGTCCCCGAGGAAGTCTGTTTTTAAAGGAATAATAACTGTACCGCAGGTTTCAGATTGTATTTTCTTTCTCAAATATTCATTACAAATATGGAGTGTGCTTTACTGGAAGTGGCCTTTAATGAGCAGCATTCTTGTTTGCGTACAAGGAGCAGCTTCCAGTGCCATTCCCTGACAGTAATTGTGGGCTGAATGGAGCCAGCACAATGCAGGAGCGCTGTTAATGGCTATCCTGTGGATTGAGTGCTCCACTTTTGTCATTATCAGGCTACTTTTTAAAATGCAGAAATTAGTTAGGCCAGCAAAGAGTTAATTACGTTCCTTGTGACAGGAAACCCTCAAAGCGCATTAATTGTGGAGAATTCTTTGTCTTTCATGCAGAGCAGAAATTTGAAAGGCCTCGGCAGATGATATCATAGAGGCAGTAACTCAGAGCATCGTTTGGAAGAGAAAAAGGCAGCGCTGAGTGCAGGGGGAAACCCTCCTGGTACGGAACTGCAGCCACCACAGCGAGCTGCAGGGTTTGGGGAGGCACGGCCTCGTTCCTCTGTCGCTGAAGGAAAAAACAGGCACCCAGAGAGAGGCTGGCTGACTCTCCTCATTTTCCAGCCTCACTTTCCCCTGGCATTTCCCAGTTTCTAGCACTCATGTCCTGGCAAAGGCATGCAAAAACAAACTCCCAAACTTCCCAAACAGGCACACGGCAGCCCCAGGTGCCGGCTGCTCCGGCCTCGGAGGGTGCGACGCAGCGGGAGCGGCGTCACCTCTGCCCTGTGCCAGCCTGGCCTTTCTGACCCGGCATCTCCAGAGACACGGGACAAACGGGAACACCTCATCCCCTAGCTGGGGCAGGGAATCCGGGAGAAAAACCCTGAAGGAGCTGTCTGAGTGGGTTTCTCACCAAGTACAAATCAAGCCACCGTGTCCCACTTGCTGGCATTGCCACGAGACCCGTGAGTGGTTGTTGATTACCGGGCTGAGGAGGAGCAGAAATGATCAGCACAATCAGAGACGCTGTAATTAGCAGCAGTATGTAAAAAATAAATTAAATAACTCCTCTCTAATGATCACACAGCGCTCTGAGCTGGGGGGTTCACACTGCAGGTCACGTAGGTCCTGCACGGGGTGGTCCTGCAGTGGTGAGAGTCCAGCAGCCCAGTGCTGGGACATCAGGCAGGAGGATACTTTGGGGAGAGGTGGGGTGCTGGCTCACCCTGGTCACCCTGGGGGTCAGGGAGCAGGGAGGGGAGCAGGGAGAGTCCCAGTGCCAGCTGGTCTGGGCCATGAGCTGGAACAACAAGGTGAAATCACCGCTCACCTTCACCTCTAAACACGCTCCTGGCACGTTTATAGGTGGAATTGGGCCATGGACAACCATGATCTCAGGATCACCCAGACCTGATGGTTCCATTGCAAGGGCCTTTGTTGCACCAGCTGTGGGTGGTGGTGACACCAGGGTCTCCTCACACCCGAGATGTTTCCATTAGCGGCGCCGTGAGCTGCAGCAGCACCCAGACAGCCAGTCCTGCAGACTTTACAGTTAAACACAATCAAATATGCAAAAAGGCTCCAACCAGTTCTGCAGAATAATTCAACCATAAAGACAGCTTGAAGAAAAATAGAGGAATGGCAACAAAACCATGTCAGGTAGTTCCATTAGAAAAGAAACGAACTGGATGTAGAGAGGAGGAGTTGCAGTGGCCGGGCAGCCCCAAGCTGGCTCTTTCTTTCCAACAAGTACAATTACCCCAATGGCAACAGGAATTCAGAGGATTTCCCCCTTTCCTTGTTTCTTTTCAGGCTTTGACCCTGCACCATAACGCTGATAGAGCCCTGACCCTGGCAGGTTAGGCAAGCCCAGGGACTGGGGTGGGATCCTCAGCTCTCTGAACAGAGTGCCCAGTGCAGCCCATCCTTCCCTGCCAGCAGTGCTTACGGAGTGACAGCGGTGCTGAAAAGCTGATAATACTGTAACGCAATATTAGATTGTTCAATTATGGGTTAACAGAGCTTTTATTTTCATTAAAGCAGCCAGTTCCCACTCAACGTTGGTTTTTTTCAGTTGTTGCAAAGTTTCTCCCAGCTCATTGGCTAATTTAGCTTAACTAAGTCAGAATCAGCTGAATAATGTGCCTTGCCAAATAGCCCAGGCTTTTCCTGCTGCAAACTATGAATAAACCTTCTCCCATTGAAAGCAGGAAAGTTGATAGTGATCACACTTCTAAATGCGAACTCCAGAGAGGGACAGATTGGGCACTGCTGTACTCGGGGTTTATAAGGAAAAAACCAGGCTTCAATGAAGGGATTTTCGTATAAATATTTTCCATTTGGATTTAATTAATTGATTTTAATGCGAAGTATTAATAGTGTAAGCCAATATTGTCGTTACTGCTATGCATGTTTCTAACAGGATTAGCTTTCTTGAAATAAATGTATTATTCCTAGGAGTCAGGGAAGCCCCTGGATGCTGTGGGAGCCCCCAGGACGTGGCTCTGCTGCTCCTTCCTCCCTGCCCTGACCAACCTCCCTGTGCCGTGGCTGCACTGGAGCTCACACCAACAGCTGGGTTTGTCTCTGGGCTTTCCCCAGGCTGGGAGCACAGGAAATTCCGGCTGTCACTGCTGCTGTCTGGGAGGAGACCAAGCCCTGTTCCAGAGGAGGACACCAGCCACCTCGCCGTGACAGCGTTTGGGCTGCTCTGACGGTGAATTTATGCACTGCCAATTGATCTCTGCTGTTCCTGAGCCTGGCAGGGAGTCAAAGGGATGTTGTGGAAGTTCAGTGTGGGGAGCTGAGGTGTGTGAAAGTACAGGGACACACACGAACCCCCGGGGGGGATGAGACGTGCAGCCTCAGCCACTCAAGGCTGGTCCCCAGCGTGGGAGCTCTGGCTTTGCTGACAGCCAGCCCTTTGCAGCAAAGCAGGGATGCACACAATTCATTTTAAATGTTCAGGGTCTGTGTGGCACCCAGAAATCAGCTCAGCTTTGCAGGAGGCGTCACAGAACCTTGGGAGTGTTGTTGATACGACTAGGGATGCCCACGGTGACAAGAGGAAGGAACCGCCGACCCAAGAGACACCAGCGGCGGAGGACCCACAGTGGGCCCCGGCGGGGTGGGAGGCTCTCCCTCCCTGGAATGTGGGGTTTTCAGGGATCTAGGGAAAACTGCAAAGGTTATGGAAACGTACACTTCCCTGCAGCTCAGATCTTCTCTCTCCCCGTTTGCGGAGCTGAACGGGGATAAATGGTTTGAAGATGTTATCGGAGCTCCTCTCAAACACCTCTTGTCACTGGAGGAGCCTCCAGTGTCCCTTTTATCTCCATCAGAGGCTGCTCTGTCTGGTGAGTGAAAGGGAGGGAGGGCTCAGCACAAATTACACTGGTAATTCTTTTCCAGAACTAATTAACTTAAAAGATACTGTACTGATTGCAGAAAAGGTGTTAACAGAAGCTTAAGAAGTTGAAAAACAAAATTAATCTGCATTTGAGAAAGGCTCTCCCTTTAATCTCCAGCTTGTGATGTACCAAATACCCTGAATGGAGCAGACTAAAGCAAATGATGGATTCCATTTTTTTTTTGTGTTTGAAAAGCCACAGTGTCTGGGAGAGGGATGAGAGGGGACACCAACAATTTCCTTTCTCATTTCCACTTGGCACTTTGCTCTTTTCTGGTATCACGAGGCACGGGTTGCGGCCTCCAGAGTGTGGGGCCACAGTGGTTCATTCTCCCTCCCCACCATCCTGGGGGTCTGTGCTGTCAGAGCCCTCAGTGAGGCCACCACGGCCCTGTAGGGATGGGCACAGGGCGCCCAGAGAAGCTGTGGCTGCCTCATCCCTGGGAGTGTCCAAGGCCAGGTTGGATGGGGCTCGGAGCAACCTGGGATAGTGGAAGGTGTCCCTGCCCATGCCTGGGGTGGCACTGGATGGGCTTTTAAGATCCCTCCCACCCCAAAGCAGCCTGGATGCTGTGGCATCACCACAGCAGCCCCTGCTTGTGCCCTGGTGTGGGGGGGACACAGCAGGACCCCCAGAGGGACTTGGGGCCATGGTGCCATGGGGGCCTGGCGGGCAGCAGCTCTGCCCACCCTAAACAATGTTTAGGAGCATGAAGGGATTTTAATGTTCTCCATGGATCTCTCTTCCCACCTAACAGCTTGGTATTATGAAAAAAAAAGTGCCAGTCTTCGAATATTATTTTCACATAAATTCCTTACAAATCGTAAAATGAAACTTTTAAACCCGAATCCTTTAGATTTGGGAGCACTCCATATTTCAAGGCATTTCGGATGTTGCTGGCAATATTTCTCTCTCTCATCCTATTTTCCTGCTCTGTCCCCGCTCTCCTTTTCCATCCATCCTGCTTTGCCCTCTGACTGCAGTAATGTCTCCACAGCTTTGCATTTACACCCACGATGGCCCAGCTCTGCTCTGATTTACACCCGGGCTGGGGAGAGCACCGAGCCCTTGGAGCCGCTCGGGGATGGGGTTGGGATGGGTTCCCCAGCCTGGGGGTGTGCAGAGGCCCGATCCTGGCTCTGTGCCCTGCGTCCCCTCCCGCCAGCCACAGCCTCTGAGCTTTCCTGATGGAGGGCGAAGATGGATTCTATTTTAATATCCAGAGACTAAAAGGCATTTATATTTTAGCACGTTGGCACTTCTGAGCAACTGATTTGCTCTCAAAGCTGCAAAATCTGGGAGCTGGCAATTAATTATGCACCAGTCATTGCCTTGCCTTGCCTTGCCTTTTCCCTTCCCCCTCCCCTTCCCACATACTGGGATGCCTGGATCGTAATAGGGGCACACAGTGACTTGTGTGTCCTGCCCTGTCCTCACAAGCTCCTCATAGCTCATAGTTCCCAGTGTGATAAAGGAGTGTGTTTTCTCAATTATTTACAGAAATAAATGTACTATAGATTTATTTAGGAACACTGTCACTCCTAGTTTGCATCTGGGCACATGTGGGCAAAAACTATTCTTGGACGGAGCCCGGACGAGTTCCCAAGGAGACGCCAGGGTGGCAAAGGCACAACCAGGAGCTTGTTTTGCCAGCGTGGACCATGCACTTACCAGGAACTGTTTACTAATCAATCCAATGTAAATGATTGTTTTCTGCTGCCATTAAGTAACCTCTGCCAAAAAATTAACCTGTGAACCGTTTGAGGCCCCGGAGCAATACATCAAAATGCTGCCGGCATGCTGATCCCTCACCACGCTGTGCAACAAATCAATTAGGCTACCAATTCTGTTCATTAGAATTCATTTAAATCTCAATTAAAAAGTTAATTAAAAGTAAGAGTGAGAAGGAAATCATGTCTAACATTCTTATTAAACTCAAATCACCAAATTAATTTTAAATCCAAATCAACAATCAGAAGTGGAGATATATAGGAAAAGGGGAAAAGCACGGGCGGGCTGTTCTGCCGTGGCACGGGGAGAGGCTGCGCTTTGGTGCTCCCAAAGAGGAGTTTTCTGGACCATGACGCTGCTCCGAGCCCTGTGCCTGGCAGTTCTATCCCGTTTCACTTTATTTCACTTTAAAATACAGTATATCTGATTTCTGGGATGAATTTGTCTCTGTCAGACTGAGCCTTCGGCAACCCCGCGAGTTCAAATGGCTCCTGCTCCCGCTCGGCTCCTGCCAGCTCACCCAAACTCCGTGGGTTGTTTTTGCCTTCCCTCCTGTGTTATAGGAGACTTCTCTGAACAAAGGGATCCTCTCTGGGATGAAGGTGCCCTCGGGGGGGCCGTGCTCATCCCTCTGTGCCGGGGCGGTGGGAGCGGGAGGAGGGGCTGCCCCAGCCCAGGCGTCCCCATCTGTGCCGGGTCGGGTCCGGGTGCACCTCGCTCCACCAGGCACGATGGGACCTGCTGCTCCTCAGAGATTGTGTTTAATTAGGACACGGACCTTTCCTTCCCGGCTGCGAGCGACGTACTCCTTTCTGTTGTTTTCTTAAGGTCCAAAAATAGAGCCCCTCGGCAGTGAGCATCCTCCTGACAAGCTCCAGAAGCCTCAGCCTGATTTCTGATGCAGTTCTTGGCACCGAGGTCTGGGTGGAGGTGGGCAGGGTCCACCCAGCCTCTCAGTCTCATTAATCATTTGGCTTTCCCTGGCTGCTCGCAGCATCTTCTGGAGGAACCCTTCTCTTTATTCATTCAGACAACCCTTTGGATTAAACAGAGCCAGCTAAATGTCAAACCAAATCTGAGTCTTGATGCAGATAATCATTTCAATAATATTTCTCCATTTGTGCCCAAACACCAGGGGAATAAAGCTTTTCTGCTGTCAGGTAGTGTAAGACTGCAGTTGGTGTAAATGCTTGACATTGAGCCAGATGGCTTAGCCGTGCCGCAAACATATGTTCAACAAGCAGGCTTGCACACATTGGAATTTTATTATTTTGCACTGGTGAGACATGCATATTTATTTACTTGACCCCCTTTGGTGTCACTTTGGTATTAAAACAATCAGTTCTGGCGCCTCGGAGCCGCGGGGCAGCCGGATTTAGTGCTCTGCATTGGGATCCCGGCGCTGGCCGGGCTGGCACGGGCGCAGGGAACAGGTCCTGGTGCACCCCAGCTCCGAGGAGCTCCCCTGCCCCGGATGAGTGTTTACTCTGCAATTATACCAGTAATTTCCCCACTTTTTTAAGGCCGGGATCTCTCGACAGGTGATATATTATGCTCTGTCAAGTGCATCCCAAACATCTCGCTGAGACCACCAAATTAGAAAAAAATAATCAGCGCAAAGGGGAAAAAAATGAACAAGATAAAAAATTAGAATCTTTGGGTGGACGCAGTGGCAGTGACACCGTCACACCAAGCCGAGCAGAGGCAGGGCTTTTTTTTTTTTTCCAGGGTGATATTAAATAGCTGGACATAAATCTAAGTAATTTCACAAAACAGCACCAGAATGACCTGGCACCCAACCCACAACTCATTAAATGCTGTAGGAATCTTTCCCCACCTCACATGTGCTCTGGGCTGGGCTTGCTTTGGGTTTTGGGTCCCAATCCTGGCGCTGAGCAGAGCAGGTTCTGCCACCCCCACTGCTCTGACACAACCACAGGTCCTGGTGTGCAGAAGTGCCCAAATGCCAACCTTGTGGCCTCAGACAGGGCACAGCCAGTGCCCAGCCTGGAAATGCTGAGGGCTGTGGTTACCTGGGAGGGACCCTTGAGCTCTTGTTTCTGCTCGCCCCCGTCCCCACGGGGCACCTCTTCATAGAGCAACTTCACAGAACCCCAGACTGGTTTGGGATGGAAGGGACCCTAAAGCAGGTCCCTTCCACCCCCTGCCATGGGCAGGGACACCTTCCACTATGCCACGGTGCTCCAAGCCCCGTCCAACCTGGCCTGGGACACTTCCAGGGATGGGGCAGCCACAGCTTCTCTGGGCAACCTGTGCCAGGGCCTCACCACCCTCACGGGGAAGAATTCCTTTCCAATATCCCATGTAACCCAGCCCTCTGGCAGTGGGAAGCCATTCCCCCTCTGTGTCCCTGCTGATGCATCTGGCTCCTCCACCCACACTATCTTCAGCTCTAGAGAGAGAGATAAAATAATTCACACTACTATCCCATCCTTGCCATTGGATGTTTAGTGAAAATCAGGGAAAAGCACTCCTTGTGGCGGCAGTCAGAGCAGGTCAGTGCAGGAGCAGAGGTGAGGACAGGTCCAACCCCTGCTCTTTTCTGAGAGCCTCACTACAGCTCTCCACAGCCTCTCTCATTGTTGTCTGGGGCTGGGCTTGTGCTATTTTCAGCTTCAGGGGGCAAGGCCCATCCATTATTTTTGTCCATAAAGTGCCACGCACATCTGGGATGCTCTTTAAATAGTCATAATAATAATAATGGTGCTGCTCCCGACAAAGCCTTGCCCGTTCCCCGGTCCTTGAGCTGAGCGCCTGCAGCAAATTGCTCAGCAGCTCTGCTTCCCCACTTGTGGCAATTGAGTGGCACTTTACCGGGGGCAGGGTGACCCCAGGGCCCGGGGACAGCGTCCTGCTGCCGCTCTCCCACGGCTCCCACGGCTCCCGGTGTGCGGGGATGGGGCGGCTGCTGCTCCGGGCACTGCGCGGCGCCGGGGGACGGGACACCCCGTCGGGGAGCCGGTGCTGTTCCCTCAGGCACCGCTGCCGCTGCCGCTGTGCCCCAGCCGGGCTGTGGGTGAGCTGTTGGGAGGGATGGGGACGGGTGCCCTGTGACCCCCGGGGCAGGAGCGAGGCGCTGCCTGTGCCCGGCGCTGCCGCCCCGCGTTGCACTGGCACGACTCTGGGTCGGTCGCATGGGAAGTAGGATTATCCTTATGATGAGATAAAAGTCTTTTCCTCCCGATTTCTGGCTCTGTGCAGGGACGAAAGGGCACGCGCGGATGGGTGCGGTGGCCGAATGGGATCGGCCGAGCCACAGCAGCGGGCGCAGAGCTGCCGTGTTTGGATGCGGCCGTGCTTCTGGGAATTCTGATTTACAGCTAATCAGCGCTGCTAAACAGTCAGTTTGATTTGTATCTGTGGATAAATCATTCTTCCTTAGCACCGTCCGGCTGGGATTTGGTTGGCAGCAGAGGTGCCTCCTCGAGGCGCGGGGCGAGTTGGCAGGATGCTCCAGGAGGCACCTTCAGAAGCTGCCGGGGCCTCCACAAACACCACGTGCATTTGAGGGTGACAAGAAAAAAACCCACCAGCACTTTCACCAGAATTTGGGGGTTTGGGGTTACCCTGTGGCCAGAGCTCTCTGGGTACAAAGCCCGTGCGCAGCAGCAGCAGGTCCTGGTGCCTCCCTGGTGGGCAGCACCGCTGGGCACAGCCCCGGGGCCATCCCAATCCATGGCCCTGTGCCCGAGCTGCTGGGGGGCCCGTGGCTGTGGTTCCTCTCTCTACCTCGGGAGCAACGATGGAAAAAGCAGAAGCAAATGACTGGTGGGGGAGATTGCTCATGAATTTTCCTATTGATTTTGCTGGGCTTGAATTACTTTCTCCCACTGAACAAACCCACCCATCCTCATTTGCACAGCGTGAGCCCAGGAAGGGAATATTTGGAATAAAAGGCTGGAGCAGCCCTGCTGCAGCTCCAGGGATCCTGCTGAACAAAGTGCTGCTGCTTTTCCATGCACGTTCAAGGGAAGGGTTTCTGGATCCATTTAAACCCAACTGCTACTTGACCAAGAATTGGTGCTGCATTAAATCCTACATATATTTCACCTCAATTTCCCTGAATTCCCATCCTTTCAGTGAAAAGCTGGTGGGTGTTTGGTATTTATATGCTGGCATTGCAGAGTATCTGAGCATAACTTCGGGAAAATGGTTCTGCCAGGGAAATCTCAGCTGCAATTCCAAATACAGCTCTTGGAGAGTCCCCTCAGAACCTTGGATGAGGAGTGCAGGATGGGACTGTGCATTTATTGCCACGGCTGAGGCACCCAGCTGGTGATGCAGAGGAGGAAGAAGGGGTGGTGAGAGCACAGGGAGGTGCAGTGCAGGGAGACAAGGGCTGGGGGTCTGCGGCCCCCCACACTGGGACCCCTCGTGCTGCACCTCAGCCAGTGGTCACCTCTCCTCCCCACTGCTTTTTAGTGGAGCAGCAACGGCCCCTGGTGAGTCACTTTAGGGGAACTGGGGAACAGGTCCCCTCCTCAACGACACCCTGATAGAAAAGACAGAGTAAATCACACCTGCCAGTGCTGCTCCTTCGAAAAAAAATGAGCTGGAGCTGGAGTTGACTTAGGATATAGATCTCTATCCTCTCAGTCATTCGTGTGCTAGTTTTTCATAAACTTGGCTGCTTCTCGTTTGCCCTCTAATAATTCTCCGAAGGCTCATTTCCCCTGTATAACTCTGTGCAAACACAAAGTTGAGGAAAGGGTATTTAGACTCATCCTCCAGGAGTGCTGTTGTTGAGGAAATGCTTGTTTACCTACGTCAGTAATTTCCAAGAATATAATGTGCATTTGAAGATCAAAGAGAATCACGTGTGAAAACTCCGGCCTTTGGATGGGGTGGAAGCTCCTGTGGAATTGCAGTCTGGCTGCTCCCAGCTGGCTCTTCACCTCAGATCACCAAAACCATGGAAAGGCAAGGGATTCGCTCCAACAGCGCGAGGGTTAGTCCTGAGCCCCTCCATTTGTGGGTCCTTTATGGCATTATTCTTCATGAGTGAGAAGGGATCTGATAATTCTGTTACTGGGTCTTCCCTCAGGAGTAAAGATAAGTGTGATCACCAGCAGGAGCCATTAGGGGTTCCACACGATGCAAGTTACCTCGCTGCAGCTTTTTCTCTGTGTCTTTTCTTATTTTTTTTTGCGGAATGTGTGCAAGGAGGAAAATATTTTTAAAAGCTCATAAAATTTTTTAAAGTATATTTAAGATTGCAGAAGAATAGCTCACTGATGACATGCCTGGCACACATCAAACTCTCCCATCTTTTCCCACAATTTCATGAAATCACGGAATCCCGGAATGGCTGGAGTTGGAAGGGACCTTAAAGCTCATCTCATTCCACCCCGCCATGGGCAGGGACACCTTCCACTCGGCGCTTCCAGTTTGCAGAGGTGGACAACCTTGCGGAGAACATCCCTGCTAGGGGGCCCCGGCACAGAGAAGCATCGGGTCTGGTGTACCTGGGCAGCCGGGAGCAAGGAAGAGGGTGACACCCGCAGCCTGGGATTCTGGGATCACAATGGCAGGACGATTCCTCCGTCCCGCGGCTGGAGGCTGGGCCGGAGGTGATCCCTGCAGGAGGCAGGATGTGCTCCACGCCCAGCCTTTGCAGCCAGGCACGTGCACGGAGGCCCTGGGAGGCAGTCCCTGGAGGGTGGCAGGGACACGGAACGCGCAGGCTGCCTCCGGCAGGCGACAAACCCCGCTCCGCTCGGCCGGGAGCAGCCGGGCGCTCTGCGGCCCCGCGCCGGCCGTGCCGGGGGAGGGATGTCTGTGCCCCAGCACACCCACGGGCACTGCCCGGCCTGGGCTGCTGCTGGGGTTCCGCTCACCCCGTGCCGTGTGCTCGGGCACTCGGCTGCAGCCGCTGCCTGCCCGGGGAGCGATGCGCGGGGGCGCTGCAGGAGCCCGGTGCGCGGCGGGCGCGGTGGCTGAGCGGGGATGAGGACGGTGCCCCGGGGTCCCGGCGGTGCTCTCACGCTGGCACACACCCGCCCTCGCCTCAGGGGTACTGGGTGTCCCGGGGCCATGCCCTGCAGCAGGAGAAGCGCCGGGTCCGCTGCCCCTTCCCTGGGTCCCCGGGCAGGGCCCCTGCAGCCCATCGTGTGCCATGGGCCATCCTGGCTCTCTCAGTTTCATTTCCCCCCGGCATTTTTCCCAACGCGCTGGCAGCGCGGGTGCCCCATCCCATGCCAAGCTGCCCGTGTCCCTTGGGGCTACGGAGGCCACCTATGGACCCCATAAGGGCTAAGCCTCCCTGTGCCCCGTGGCTCGCTGACCCCACCCTCCAGCAGGCACTGGGCGATGCCCTCCCGGGGGCCGGGCTCGGGGCATTCGGGGTCCCCCCCTGCCGCACCCCGGGGCGCCTGAGCCCAGGAAAGGCCCGGAGCAGGGACGGGGCCGGACAGAGCAGCACCCGGCACTGGGGAGGAAAGTTTGTAAAGAAAGTACTGAACACAGACTTCCCGGGGTATCAGAAGGAAAATTTATGCATCGCCTTTGAGTTCAACTTCTCCATTAAAGCTTTTTCCCTATAATCTAGGGAGTTCTTATCTTGGTGACTTATGATGTTATGGAGGGGCTCATGCATGGAAAATGTCAATAGAAATAGTAACTCTAGAAGGGAAGGGCCTCCTAATTAGTCCCCATTTAGATTTTATGATGGCTTTGAGATCTGCTCATCCTGACAGTGCGCACTCTGGTTACATATTGTTCTAGCCTGAGGGAACCATAGGAAAATCCAGATTTATTGTACCTATCATACCAGCATATTTCATTTGCCATTATGAGCAGCCATCTCGCAATGATGCAGGAGTATTTATTACAGATTAAATTGTAGGACCTGGATGGTTTAGTGAGGTTCTTGAGGTATCATTTATGTCATTAACTGGCTCATTATCAGATCTGCAAATCTCAATTCCTTTTTTTGTGCCTTCTGTTTCCGAGCGGGGACCTGGGCTGGGGCTCTGGCAGGCGATGGGTCCCGGGGTGAGCGAGCCAGGGCACGGAGGAAGTGCATCCATAGGGTGGTGGGCACCGGGAGCCGGGGCTGCTCCACGTCCCCGGGGACCCGGAATCAGCAGCTCTGCGCGAGAGCGGGACACGCCCTGCCCCGAGCGAGGTGTCACCCTCCGCTCCCGTGTCCCCGCACCCATCCCTCTCCATCGAACCACAACTTAGGGAGGTGAAGCTGGGAAAGGCGGTGGTAGGAGAGGAGGTAATTTAACTCTAATTATTTAACAAGTCTGTTCCAGGCATAAGCTTATTACCAGAGGCAAAAGGATACGCCGGATTTTTTTCTCTCTCGCTCTTTTATGCTTTATCTCTACTTGGAGAATTATTTGAAGAGGTTTAATCCAGCCTTGATTGTTGTTGTTAATGGGCAAGGAGAATGGGTTATTCCATGTGCTCGGCTGCTCGGCTCTCCAGAAAAGTCACGGAGAAAGGAGCTCTCAGACACTGCCTGGCTCTTCGATTTAGTGATATTATTTGAATTTATTGTTCGATTCGACTCGTGTGTCCTGCCTTGTTGGTATTTGCCCTATTTACTCTCCTATATTGCTTTTTCATAAAACCAGGGGATGGCATTTAAGTTGTTGTGTTCTTTGGTATTAAAAGGCACTCGGAACAAGCCCCGGAGCACATCCTGGATTGTGGGGTTCAGGGCAGGCTGTGCCGCAGAACCTGCCCCACTCTTGGGTTGCTGAGATTAATTAATTCCTGTGATGGCCAATATTTGTGGGGAAGCTGAAGCTTGGGAAGACAGAAATAATGCATAAAACACCATCTCTTCTTGCCCCTCACTTGGCAGCCAAAGGCAGTGAAAAGGCTGCGTAGGGTTTTTGCGGTGGCTGATTGTACCCAGCTATTTTTGTAAAAGTGAGGATTTTGGGGCTCTAAACTAGTGAAATTGTGAGGATAAATACAGGCAATGCCCTCCCTGGGGCTGTTCTCTGAGCTCCATGGGTGCCCTACGGCATCATCATCCCAGTGGGAGCAGCTGCGGGCTGACGCTGGGGGGACCAGGCAGGGGTGGAGAGGTGGGGGAGCCCAGCCCTGTAAAAATCTGGTTCAAATTCCAAATCAGGGGATTGGCACCCAAATATCCACCGGAGACTGGTGCCAGAGCCAGCCCCATGGAGGCTCCTGTGCTGGACTTGTTGCTGGACCCTGGGGGGAGGGTCTCTGCCCATCCCTGCCCCGTGCACCCAGAGCCCCCCACGCTGTTTCCTTGCTCCTAGACCTTGCCCAGAACATTCCCTGTAAGGACAGGCACACACTTAACCTCCAAATCCAGAACGCATCTTGGAGATCTGTAAAAATTAATGCTTCCCAGTGGCTGGTGCCCTCCTTCTAATTTTATTTATTTTATTTATTTATTTTACTGAACACCTTGTACATGTCTTTGAACAGAGCTGTCTGCTCCAGGGTTAAACTGTGCACACCAGGTTGAAAACAGAAGGTCTGTGAGCATTTAGACTGTGCTTTTCCTTGAAAAGCATCAGCATCCTCTAAGCTTTAAAAATGTTTAAATGAGATGCTTCTGGCTCTAGTTTACACACATCTCTTCCCTCTTTATTTAATTTACGTTGCATTTTCCTTTATCAGTCAAAAAAATAAGGGACAATTATAAACCAAGACGAGAAAAATTGTTGGATATTTATTTCAAATCAGTCTCCCAACATCTGCCTTCAGTGCCCACACCGGGTGAGGAAATCCTACATGAATGGCAGTAGAAGTGGCAATGCGTGTGTCCCCTCTTCAGGGATATTTTCTGTTCCAGCAGCTGCAGTGCCATCAGGAAATTCAGGTATTTTGTGTGCCTTGAACCTGCAGCTGCACCAGCGAGGAAAGCATCGGTGAGCAGGGGTGGTTTGGACACTGTTTAGCTGTTCCCATGCTCGGTGCTTTAAAATGAAAATGGAGTGTAATTAATAAAAATAAATTTAAAAATGCCTTTATCTGAGCTGATAGTAAATTACTGAGGATTTAGTAATTTAGGGCTGAAAGAACCATCTCCCCAGGCTGGATACCACAGGTACCCCTGAATAAACACAAACCTGCTTGAATGGGCTCCTTGGAACGAGAGCCGTGGCTGAGCCTGCTTTGAAGGGTGCCCTGGCCAAGCTCGGTCTGTGCCGTGTAATCTGAATATCGAGGCTGTCGTTAATCTCCATTCCTGGTTTGGGCTGGGCTGGGCTGCTCCGGCGGCGGCGGCTGGGTTGCCGTAGGAACAAGGAATTCAAGTAAATATGCTCAGGAAGGAGAAATGTCTACTAATTAAATGTGAGTAGCATTGATAAAGGGCCAGGGCTGGGAAAAGGTAGAACGTGATGGCCTTCCTTGTAATTCATTAGAAAATACTCTACATCTATATCTGTATCTGTATCTATATCTGTATGGATATATCTGTATATATTTTTATATGTATGTGGATATTAATATAGAAATAATATAGAAAATACACATATATGTATATATCTGTACACATACAAAATATATATATGGACAATAATATAGAAAATACATATAGATATTTGTATATATGATATATATGTGGATAACTGTATAAAAACACACATATGTGTATATATATTTATAAAAAAATATATATGAGAGGTTTACAAGACTTATAAATGATGCATATACCTCTTTGTGGGGAGAATTACATACACTGGAGATGACAGCAACATTTTTATATAGAAGTGACACTTTATACCTTCTTTTTCCTTTTGAGGCTATAAATTCCATAATCTTCTCTGAACCCTTTTATGGTTTCCACATGGCAGATGGAGACATTCACTGGCTCTGTAGATGCTGGGGTCCTCATTCACTCTCTCCAACACCCAGCTTGCACGGCTGGGGTGACATTTTTCATGGAAAGGGACCCCGTGTCCCCGCTTGGTGCCTCAGTTTACCCTGGGTGCAAATGGGATAATCAAACTTCTGATCTCCCACTTCCTCTTTGTTTGTTCCTTAGATGACTCCCTTTTTTACCCCAGGCCGGGACCATGTAGTGGTGCGCCCATAAATCACGCCCAGCTGGACCCCTGTAGGCGCCAGGGCCGTTTGGTGCCAAGCGAAGCTGGCTGGGCGGGGATGCTGCCAGCATCCAGCGTCTCCCGACTGCGTCCTTCCAAACCAAATGAACTGCAAACGCGGGTAATTAATGGCGCATTGATAAACGATAAGCACTGGTAAACTGATGTTACAGGTGGGGAAACTGAGGCCGAGAAAGCCGTGGATGTGGCACTTGGGGACACGGGTTAGTGGTGAACACGGTGGTGCTGCATTAAAGCCTGGACTCGATGAACTTAGAGGTCTTTTCCAACCCAAATGATTCAGTGATTCTATGCTAAAGCCTCTAACACTGGAAAGTTGGCTTGGTTAGCCTCCCCTTCCGGGAATGCCAGGAACACGCCTGGGTTTGCTCAGCACATGAATCCCATGCCAGAGGAGGAATGGGGGTTGATTTCTGTCTGTTGCCCGCACACCCACCAGCCCTTCTGCAGCCACAGCCATGCCCCGGTGCCCTCAGGGGCTGCCCGGAGCTCACGGAGAAGGAGGATCGGCATCAGAACTCCCGCAGCAGCACCCGGGAGCATCACCGGCTCCTGGAAGCGGCACGGGCAGGGATTTCCCTGCGGACCGGGTCTGTGTGGAATTTGTGCCAGCTGTGCCGCTGGTGTTCCGCCCGCCGGGCAGCCGCTCCCGGCGGAGCAGGACGAGGTGTCTTCATCTGCATAAGCACGTGGACTCTGCACTCGTTTCATTCTCGTTTTTAATTACAGTTCAAGGACTAAATCCATCTCCGTCAGGCTTGTGCTCAGCTGGGATAAATCCAGCGAGGGTCCCAGATTTACAGCACGGCAGGAAGAGCAGGGTGTGCCTGGTATCCTGATGCTCCTGTGCTCCCTGGGGGCTTTTACACTTAGTCCTGGCTTTTTTTTTTACGCTTGCCTCGGCTGTTACCCTCGGCCATGTCCCTGAGGGAACGGAGGTCTGGGCGGGGCTCAGATTGCTCCACCGGCCGGCGCAGCTCTGGGCTCTCTGCTGGCACCTCTTTAGTGCTGTCCCCTTCTGTCTGTCACCGCCTTGGCTTCTCCTGTCCACGCGTGGGATGAACCCAGAAGGCTGTCCTTCCTTCCCCTGTGTGCCCGGGGCTGCCACGCTGGGTCAGGGCCAGGTGCTGATGCCAACCCCACCCTGGGGGACGCTTTCTGCCTGCCTGTTTTTCCCACTGGCCAGAGAAGGTGTGGCATGAAGAGTAGAAATGTCAGGATGCTTCAGCCCTGTCTGCAGGAGCTGGTGGCCCCAAGCCCTGAGGGACTGTCCACTGTCCCCACAGAATGCTGGGGGTCAGTCCCTGCCTTCCCCCAGGGGCTCACCCCGTGTTCCCCACGGAGACAGGGCTGATCGGGGAGCTGTGCCCATGGAAGTGATCACAGGACCAGGCCATCAGCTCTGTGGCCGTTCCCAGCTGTGATCCTTCCCCCTCTCCTGCCCCTCAGTGCCCCGTGGGCAGCAGGACACTGCAGCTGCGGTGCCACCACTGGTGCCTGTCCCTGCTGTCCCTGCACAAAGCACAGGCCATATCCGGCACATCCCCACACCGATGGAAAAGCACCTGGAAGAGACAGGTTGATCTCAGTGCCCCCGACCATTTACAATTTATATGTCCTTGTCAGGTGGGGAGTTTGATGACTGTAATGTCATGTTTGTCCTTCACCCGGAGAAAATCTCCTTTAAAGATCACCAGCCCAGCTCTATTGACAGGAACCACACAGGTCACGCCAGTAACTCGTGTGGGATTGTTCCAAAATGCACATCCTTATCTTGCCCACAAAAAAAAGGAGAGAAAAGCCCCCAAACCCCGCGATTCCCAAATGGGAAGGGGCCCAGAGCAGGTCTGGCTGTGGAGTGGAGCTGAGTGAACTGTGGGGATGCAGCAGCCCCATGGTGCCAGAGCCTGGTTGGCTCTTCCAGCAGAACCAGGGTGTGTTGGGCAGGATCACCTTCCATTTCTGAGCAAAGCTCTCTGAAATGTGAATATTTCCATGCCCTGTCTGGACACTTCTGCTCATCCCTGGTGCTTTAGTTTTCCAGGAATTCTGCACACACGGCCTCCAGAGAGCCACGTTAGAAGAGGAATAGGTCCCTTGGGCAGACCTAGACCAGTTGGGTTTGGTGGCATCAGCACCTCTTTCCCCATGCTCTGACGTCCAGGAGCACTCCCCTGCCTGCCCGCAGCTCTGCCTGCACAGCCCTGGCTGCAGCGTGGGGCCGGGAGGCGCTGGGGACGTTGTGCTGCTGCTGTGGTTGTGCTGGGCAGGAGCTGTGCCTCTCCTGAGAGCTGGGAGCTTCCTGGAGAACACGAGCTGGAATGCTGGGAGCCTTGCTCCTCTCTGAGCCAAAGAAACTCCCGGCCCCAGAAACTGGAGCTGTTGTGCCCACGACTGTCACCCTGGCCAAGGCAGGTTTGTTCTCTCCAGAGGAGTATCCAGTGCCTTGCTCAGCAGCTTCAACTTTCCAGTGATGCTGCTCCCACCATGTCCCATGGGACACCATGAGGGATGCTCTATGAGAAAAAGACACCTTTGGAATTTCAGCCCCTTTTTACTGGGACTTATTATTATTTATCTCTCAACGTTCACGTGTCCTTGAACCGCTCCACACTTGGCCGCTGTTCCGTGTCTCCATTTGGGAACTGCTGCTGTCAAGGAGCCCCCACAGTCCATGGGAGCCACACAGGGGGCATGAGCCAGGTGAGCCCCAGGCCTGCAGCTGCAGCTCCCCCAGCCCCGGCAGGGAGCCTGTGCTGAGGGCTGAGCGAGGAGAGGAGGGTCCCTGGGGAATTCACAAACCGCGGTGGCAGCGGGTGTAACTCCAGTGTGCACGTCACAGTGTCCTGATTGTGCGGGAACACTCTCAGTCCATGCAGTCCAGCTGGATTCAGCCTTAAAAACACGGGAAAACAAAGCACCCACAAGGGCCTGACCCCGAGCTGTCCCGCTGGGAAGAGGGGTGTGATGCTGGGCTTGTGCACCCAGAGCTGCTGGCTCGGCATCGCTCCCGGGGAGCGCAGGCTGTGCCCAGGGCACTCGTGGGACTCCCGTTAATTTAAGGGGAATTATGTGAATTGTACAGCATGGGTTGACTTTACTCCTGAGTATTGCAGTTATTATGTTTACCATCAATATTCATGAAGGCTCCTTAAAAAAAAAAAAGCAGGAGCAGGGAAATTTTGCTCTGAACTGAAGAACTGCCACGTCTTCTGGGAGAGCCTGTAGAAGCAGCATGTTTTGCCCAATTTATTTTTCCTCTGTACTTCTCAGAGTGTTGCCTGGAGTTTTGAAAACTGTTGTTGAGAAAAGCAAATTGTGCTGGTCTTTTTACATCTTTTTACAAGGGCCTTGAGTGACAGGACACAGGGAATGGCTTCGCACTGCCAGAGTCAGGGTTAGATGGGATATTGGGAAAGAATTGTTCCTTGTGAGAGTGGTGAGGCCCTGGCACAGGTTGCTCAGAGAAGCTGTGGCTGCCCCATCCCTGAAAGTGTCCAAGGCCACGTTGGATGGAGCTTGGAGCACCCTGGGATAGTGGGAGGTGTCCCTGCCCATGGCAGGGGGTGGGACTGGATGGGCTTTGATGTCCCTTTTAACCCAAACTCTCCTGGGATTCTAGGAGTCTACGATCATCACTGCTGTGTTTGGCCTCTTCAGGAAATGAATTGGGTTTGATTTTTAATTTGTGCTGGAGTTTTCCAGCCCAGCCATCTCTCTTGTCCAAGAAAACATGTAACTTTAGCCAAGAGGACCTTGGGAAACCTGGGTTCTCCTGGTGCTGCACTCGTCTGGGTGGATGCTCCGGTGCAGGTTGTGTCCAGTGCCAAAGGACAAAATTCTGTGGGTTTTTCCCTGTTGTTGCTGAGAAGGTATTTTGTCTTTTATACATATCACAGCATCAGGTATTGCCTGGTTCGCAGGCAGCACTTTGGTTTCTGCCAGCAGCTGTAGATGTTGCCCACACTGGGGGAAGCGAGGGGTATGGGCAGCCCCGGGGTGCCGGTGGGGAGCAGGAGGGTCTCCACCCCCGATGCGGTGCCCCATGGTGGGGCAGGGCCCCTCTCCCCTCTGATTGAAGCCAGCAGAGGGGGAAGAGGCAGCAGCGGGCCCTTGCCTTCTGCCGGCGGCCCCGCGCAGGCTGCCAACAGGGCACTGCTCTGCCAGTTGTAAATTTTAATTGGCCATCTGGGGAAAGCACAAACCACTGACTAGAGATTAATCAGTAAATTAACCCAGGCATAATACACATTTCCCAGCGGGCCCCGGGCTGCCGGAGGCTGGGGCGGAGCAGCCGGGATGCGGGCGGATCGCGCGGGGATGCTGTTATTGCTTACAGCCGAACATCCTCCCCGTGTCCCGAAATTCCCTTCAGCGCGACCTTGGCGCTGCCCCTGATTTGTATGGCAGTTGCCGAGAGGTTTCCCCGTAAGTGCTCGACACAGATGGCTCAGGTAGCGCTGGCGGCGCGGGAGGGGCTGATGAATCGGCGGCGGTGACACCTTCCCTCTGGTGAGCTGTTCGGCTGCCGAGCCGCCTCCGGGCAGGAGCAGCCGCGGCCCCGAGGCTGTGCCCGGCGGGGGCTCAGGGCTTCGGGCTGTGCAGCCAGCGCCAAGCCTGCAAACAGAGCTGGGGACAGGCAAACGCCGTGAAGGACAAGTTTCCCGTCCATTTTTTCTTATTCCTTAACCTGCAGATTTTGGGCATCCCTTGCACAGCAGGAGAGTCACGTCTGGCTGGCACATCCCAGCCCTGGTGCCCCTTTGGCTGCAGAACCCTGATGGGGACAGGCTGGAGGCAGCAGAATCTCAGCCTCTGCTCGTGCTGCCCAGGGAAGGGGCAGAGCCCTCTTTCCCCCCAGTGGTGCCATCCCACGCGGGTGGCAGGAGCGGCGGGCGAGCAGGAGGGTGGACACTGACCAGCGGCAGAGTCGTTCTCCAGCTCAGGCTGAAGGAGCTTGTGGCGTTTGGGTTCAAACACGTCCCACAAGGACTGTTGTGACACACTCCCCATCCCTGGAAGTGCTCCAGGCCAGGTTGGGCCAGGAGGGGATCACAGACTGACAGAAGTTCATCTTGTTCAACCCCTTGCCATGGGCAGGGCCACCTTCCACCAGGTTGCTCCAAGCCCCATCCAGGTATCCTGGCTGATGGAATAACACAACTGGTGCAGTCAGGTGAGCTGCACTCATGCACTCCAATCCTTTTTTTCCCCCGGATGGAAATCTCTGCCCAGTTTGCATAGTGCTTTGGGATATTTGCAGGAAACAGCCCTGTGTCCCCCCCACCCCATCAGCACTGTGGGGACACCTTCTCCACCAGACTTGGACTCCACTCTTGGGGTGGGGTTTTTTGACGTGGTTCAGTTCGTTAGCCCCTAGGACTGACTCTGTCCTAGAGGATGAGCCTGTCTCTTTGGAATTTAAGTATTTCTCCTAATAAGTGGTTCCTTGGCTGGGAATATGTGGATGCACCACTGTATCGTGTCTGTGATTTCGCATTTTCCCCACTGTCTCTTCTGCCTGACATGATAATGAGCTCTGTGTTAAGCCAGAAAAAAGCAATTTTCTCCTGAGGTTAATTTCTTTGGATTGCCCACCTGAAGTGGGGAGTTGCATATAAATTCTAATTTGTACTGAAGTGCAGAAGATTGAGTCAGTTTTTTTGGCATAGATGATACGGCACAAATCCGTATTGACGCACACAGGGTGTTTTGTTCTGCCTTCCTGGCAACTGCCTTGGGAAGAAAATGATGATGAAACAAGTTGTAGCTCTTTGGCTCTCTCGGGACAGGCTTCAGCTTTAAAACAAGTACCTGAGCTGCCAGAGGGCAGGGTTAGATGGGATGTTGGAAAGGAATTCCTGGCTGTGAGGGTGGGGAGGCACTGGCACAGGTTGCCCAGAGAAGCTGTGGCTGCCCCTGGATCCCTGGAAATGTCCAAGGCCAGGTTGGAGAGGGCTTGGAGCACCCTGGGATAGTGGGAGGTGCCCCTGCCCATGGCAGGGGGTGGGATGGGATGAGCTTTAAGGTACCAACACAAACTGTGTCCTGTGATTCTAGAACAACCCTAGTTCATCCCAGTGAAACAAATAGATACAAATTAATTTATTCAGCTACGTTCGGGACAGGGGACTTGAAGACGAAATAGTAGGAAAAGAAAATATTGGCGGGAGAAGGTCCAGTGCTTTGGCCTTGGGAAGCAATGCTTCACAGGAGCTGGGACCCATGAGAAGGCAGGCAGAAGTCAGCTTGCTCTCAGATAAAAAAAAACAGGAAAAACCTGCCATCTCCACTGAGGGGCTGGAAACGTGCTGGAAACCCTGCCTGGAGGGTCCTGCACCCTGAGCCCCTCCTGGAGCATGGCACCATCCTGTGCAGGGGCTTGGGGCACAGAGAGCACCTGAAGGGTTCCCACAGCACGTGTCTCTCCACGTTGGTTCCAGGGGAAGGGTCCTGGCACAGAATCCCAGAATCCCAGAACCATTTAAGATGGAAAAGCCCTCCCAGACCATGGAGTCCAACCTGTGACCAATCCCCACCTTTTTCAGGTGCTGGTGCACCCGGAGCACTGAGTGCCATGTCCAGACCTTCCTTGGACACCTCCAGGGATGGGGACTCCATCACCTCCCTGGGCAGCCCCTTCCAATGCCTGACCACCCTTTCCAAGGAGAAATTCCTCCTGAAATGCTGTGTCCCACTGGCACTGCAGAGGATGGACACGGTGAGGTCTGGCCAGAGCAGCTTTGCCTCCTGCAGTTCTGGTCTCCTCCTCACCAGGGCTGCTGGAGTATTTATCTGCCTGTGGGACCATCAGCCCAGTTGTTTCCTTACCTGAGTCCATTTTATTGCAACTGAGCCTAAAGTCTGGAGTTTTTCCATCCCTTGCTTCCCAGAGCAGCACGCCAGACTGCCCCCCCCAGCATCACCCAGCGTTTCATAGGGAGAGGCAAACTGGTGTTGTGATTAATATGTAAAACACCTAATTAATGGTGGGTCTCAGAGCAGCATGCATAAGTAATTCCTTTGTATTTGATAACAGGGTGTATTGGAGGGGCTCTACACTTCATTATTACCCACCAATTTCCTTAAAGGGTGGGCAGCCCCTTCCTGACAGCCCCTGGCAGAGCACTGAACGGCACGGGAACACCTCCTGATGGACAAGGGGAAATGGCCTGAGTTGTGATGATTCCTTACCAAGGAAATAGGAAGGGGAGTGACTGGGAAAGGGGAGTGACCAGGAAAGGGGAGTGACCAAGGGACATTGACTCCAACATCCACGTTTGTGTGGCTGAGCAAGAGCTCGTCCTTCCTCAGCCAAGACTTTGGTAATGGCCACATTATAGGCAGAGGGGTTTGATGGAAAATCATCCATGATTTAATAATTGGAATTTTTATAGTCTGATCAGAGATGGAGACCTACAGCAGCATGTCCCTGAGCCCTGGAGCTGTGTTATCTTACTAAGTTGCAAAACCACCCAAATTCAGCACCAACTTGAACAATGCAATTGAAAAAAGGAAGAAAAAAGAAGGTTGGTGGCCTCAGGAATTGAGTCCTGGGTAGCTCTGGTGTTCTGGGACCCTCCTGGACCTCCTGGGTGAGGGGCTTGGTTTGTAAAACTGCTGCAGGGGAGGAGGTTTTTCAGGAGGGATTTTGCAGAGAAAAAGTTTGTGTGGTGGGGAGGGCCAGGCTGGCGTGTGCCTCCTGGAAGTGACTGCAAAGAACATATGGTTTCATTTAATGCAAGAGACTTTGTGGATTATAATTGAGTAGATAATTGGGAAAGGGCGATGATTGTTTATGAGAGAGAGGGATTCAGTAATTATTCAAAGCTGCTTTAAAAGACTTACAAATACTCCTTGACAAAGGCCTGGGAGGGGACAAAACTTTGGCTCCAGCATTGCCTGCTTCTCCGGAAGTCATGTACGAGAAATCAGTAATAAGGCGCTGGGCACTGCTGGGCAGTGCTGGGCATTGGGGTGCTGGGGTGATATGGGATGGTGATGCCCCTGTGCCCAGCCCAACGTCCTCATCCGCTAGCCGGGACCTGATGGAACGGCTTGGCATGGAAATGTTCATGGGCATGTCCAAAACCATAGATAAAAGCTGTTAAGCTGACAGAGGGTAGATTTAGATGGGATATTGGGAAGGAATTGCTCCCTGTGAGGGTGGGGAGGCCCTGGCACAGGTTGCCCAGAGAAGCTGTGGCTGCCCCATCCCTGGGAGTGTCCAAGGCCAGGTTGGAGAGGGCTTGGAGCAACCTGGGATAGTGGGAGGTGTCCCTGGCAGGGGGGTGGAAAGAGATGGGCTTTAAGGCCCCTTCCCATGCACTCCATTCCATGATTCAGTGATGCTGTGACTCGCGGTGACCCCAAGGTGCGGCTCCCAGCCCTTCGCAGGCGCCGCGGCGATGGACGCGCCTGTCGGCGCCGGCCGCCCTGCACCTCCACTGGCTTCTGTGACTCTGAAGAGCCAACATTGATTTCAATTATTTAAAATTCTGACCTGTCAAAATATATGTGAATAAACAAATCTAAGCAGGCAAACAACACTCTCATATCCCAAATATTTCTTCTCTTCAGCATGCCTCTCCAGAAAAGCCTGGACGTGTATCTCAAATAATTAGATTTTGTTCGGTAATCAAACTCAATCAGACGGATTCTCTGTGAACTACTTTTATACCCACAATGAGGAATGTGTGTCGTTCGCTGTGCATTTGCATATTTTTCCATAAACCTAAAACCAATCAATTTTGAAGAGTTATGATAATATAAAGAATCTGAGGCAATTACATGTCTTTTAAACAGGGATTCAAAATGCATTCCGCTGGCAGGGTTCACAGAGTAAAGCAGTCAAAACTTCTTTAACCCTTTTAGTGGCAGCGTGGTGAGGGTGGTGTGGTGGTGCTGGGGACGTGGCTGCTGCTGGTGCTGGGGCTGCAGCCGGGGCCGTTCGCTCCGGCTGGTGGTCAATTGCCCCATCCCAGCCCGGGGCCGACGCTGCCATTGCCCTCCTGCGGCTCCAGCACGGAGCGGCCCTGCCAGGGGACCCGTCCCAGGGGCCGGTAGGCAAATTAGCAGCACCATCTTTTCCTCCCGATGCCGCCAAATATCACATCCGCCGCCATATGGGCTGGAGCGCAGACTTCTCGGGGATTTCATTTTCATAAACAGGGAGGAATTATGCAAAGTGCTATAGGTAGGGCCTGGAAATGTTTTTTTAAAACAGCCATTTGGTGGAAATGACTTTTTAATGATTTTTCTCTGTGGTTCTGGCTGGCCACGGAAACCTTTTCCATGTTTATTAAGTAGCTCAGACTTTGCCTCTTGTGCTGTTAACGCTCCGATCCGGAGCAGGCGGAGCATCCCCGGGGGTTTGGATGGGCACCCAGGTCTGCACATCCCATCTGACAAGCTTCACTTTGGAGGGGAGCTGCCCCAAAACCCCGGCTGTGTGCATCCAAAGGGGATTTCTTTCAGTGTGCTTGTGGCTGTGCTCTAGGGACCTGGAACACGTGCAGCGCCCATGCCCGAGGGATGGGGCGGCTCCTGAGGCGAGCACCAGCATTTAAGAGGAAACTCCACCTCAGTGGCAGCAATCAAAGCTCCGCTGTCACCTCCCCGTCCGTGCCGCGGGCGCGTCACACGGCGCAGCTGAAGGGACGGCGTATATCCGAGGAACGGGATCATCCAGGGAAAAACAGCTGGAGAAAGAAGATATCTCCGGCGCGCCTGACAGGGAGGAAAGCGTGTTTGCTCAGAGTATATTGGAGACCCAGCCTCGGCGGAGGTCATGCTTGTGGAAATATTACCGCTGTAATATCGCCAGGGTCACGGCTCCGGCGGGCGTGGGCTGTGCAGAGCCACACGCGGAGCACGCGTGGGAGCTGCACACCTGAGCACCCCCTGCCCGCTGCCTTCCCGCCCTGCCACCCCAAACCCTGCTGCTGTTTCCCCTCATGGGCTTTGTCCCCATCCTCTGACCTCCCCGCGTCCTCTGGACCCACAGCCCACCCTGGACATCCTTGTGGACCCCTTGGCTTCTCCAGATCCTTGTGGAACTCAGTCCCTCTCTAAACCCTTGTGGACCCCCTACTCCTCTCCAGACTCTTATGGACCTCTGGTCCTCTCCAAAGCCATGTGGACCTTCTTGTGGACTCCTAGTCCTCTCCAGACCCTTGTGAACCTCTAGTCCCCTCCAGACCCACTCCTCACCCCGGGCAATGGATCTGCAAGTTCAGGATCTGGAGAATGTAGGAAATCCTGGGGTTGGGGGCAGGAGCAGGTGACAGGAGCCAAGATATGGGTTTTCCAGACCATGTCACTGGAGATGAAGATGGCACTGACAAAAACTTTGTTGAACAACCCGAAGCACAACACCCCAGGCTCTCTGGGCTGCAGGGATATGCCGTTCCAGAGCAGAAGAACAGGAATTAGCTGTGGTTTATCAACACTGAGTCCTTCAGGTACAAGCTGTGCTGCTGGCTGGGTGGGAAGGGGCAGGTGGATGTGAGGGAAGAGGGAGGATCAGCAAAAAGCACCCCCCACTGCTGTTTGGGAGACCCAGGACAGAGGTGACACCCCCTGCAGACACTCAGTTCATGTAAATTCATATTTATTGGCCTTGTCCTTCTCCTGAAAAGGGGAGGAATTCATTCTGTGTCCCTGTCATTTGTTTCCTACTGGAATATCTTTCACCAGCATTTCCAGTGTCCTCTCCCCTTGCGAATGAGTAATGGGGGAAAGTAACTTTGGAAATGACATTGCAATGTAATCATCCATATTGTGTATTGTGGTTAAAATTGATTAAAATAATATTGAAACTCCCCCAAGGGATTATGCAATTATAAGTCAAGTCCCAAATGGAAAAGGTTTTTGAGAACTTGGCAGATGTCTTAATGAAAATGAAGCATTATAGTAATATATTAGTGCTATTTGTATATTATTGACAGCAGGATCACTAAACTGTATAAATTACTGTCCACAAGAATGGTTGAATTGTTTTTCTTTCAGGAAATTTTTAATCAAATGTAATTTCAGAAAAATAATTGTTTAATTTTGGCCTTACCTTTGATCTGCAAGTTGATGGATCAATTATTAAACTGAGTTTTAGCCACTCATTCGCTTTGGAAGTTGACACTTTAAATATTTGATTTTACACCCATTTTGTTTTATTACAGAACAAATTGTGGTGAATGCCAGAGACTATTATGAGCAGCCTTGAGATAAAAGGTGGTCGGAGGCTCCCAACTTTTGTTTGCTGCCCTCCTGGCACGGCCTCTTCTGGAGGCTGTGGGAGAGCAGAAGTGGGGATGGGAGGGGGCAGGTTCCCCTTGGGAATCACCTTCCACTGGGGGAATGTGGGACCCTTTGGAGCCGCCTCGTTAGGGCTGGGGATTTGGTGGGTGTTTCCTTCTGCCCCACACAAAGCAGCCCTGGATAAATAAACACAGGGAATTCGTAGCGGGAGATTTATTCCCATACAGGAATTTCTGTTCCAGTGGTTAAGAAATAAACTGCCTGCCTGCAACTACATAATATTTTAGTCTCTAATTTTAAAAATATGCTGTGTTTTAGTATCTTTTTTAAAACAGATACCAGTTTTTATGAAGCACTACATGAGTTGCTGATGGATAAATCACCCAAGCATGGTTAAAGAGACCCTAATCTCCAGATGGTACCAGATCCATTTAATTGTATCCCCTGACCTCATCTCACCTGAGCCTGCATTAAAATCATAATACAGTTCAAGTGTAAAAATGATATAGTGTTTATTCGTCCTGTTTATAGGGGGGCAAACACACAGTTAAATTCAGATGTCGAAAATTAGTGTAGTCATTTGAAAAGGTTGAGTTAGATCAAACTGACTCTCAGCATTTTATTTGCCCTTTTTTTATTCAAATAGCTCTATTGCTATAGTTCGACATCTCCAGATGAAGGGGGATGCTGAGGAAGAGGAGAAGTGGCTTTTGGGGCGCGACAGAGGCGGATCCAGTCCCGGGGAAGGGGGTGAAGCAGTGGGTCTCATTTTTGATTGGCACCGTGTGTGATGAGGACGGGCCACATGCATCACAAATGCACTGCAAACGTTTTAATATTCGAGTGCCCAAATCAGCTCTTCCCTCCGTGGTCCATCCTTGCTTTTCCAGCAGACGGGGATGCCCCTTCCCAGCCGGCAGGGTGACCTGCACGCACCACAGAGAGACGCCTCTTCCTCCTGGTATCCTGTCTGCTATGACCCTGCTTTCACGGAATCATGGAATCATAGCACATGGAATGGTTTGGGTTGGAAGGGACCTCAAAGATCATCTTCCACCCCCTGCCATGGGCAGGGACACTTCCACTGTGCCAGGTTGCTCCAAGCCCCGTCCAGCCTGGCCTTGGACACTTCCAGTTCCACTTCCCTCCCCATTCTCAGCATCCCCCCATGGGCATAGCGCCTTGGCGCTCCCACCTGAGCTCCTCCTCCTCAGGGTGATCACCTGCACTGACACCCCACCTTAGGGGTTGACCTCAAACCCTGTCTGCTGGCCCCTAAAATAGGTACTTTTGTGGCAGGTGGTCAGACTTTGTGGACTCGTGATTGTGGGAGTAATTAATAATCCTGCTGAGCCCATAGTTAAATGCATGCATGAAATTCCATGTGAAATCTGTGCTGACTTGTGTATGGACATGGCATCTTCACTTAGGAGCAAAATGCTTCTCCATGGTGGGGGAAAGCCCAAGGAGGAAAGGATGGGAGGGAGGGAGGAGAGGAACACAGACAAATAACTGAAATTATTATGAATGCATTGGCAGAGCCAGGTTAGCAGTTTTACTGCAGATATACTGGATTATGGAGAGAATTGAATAATTTATCCAGCAATTTTCACATAAGCAATATTATTAAAAATGAAGACATGAAAAAAGAGGTTAGTTATAGTGGAGAATATATATAGGCCATGAATAAATGTATTAGGCAGTAAGAGTAGTGAATGTTTTAGTAGGTTTAGACTAGATTAAAAAAACTTGTATTTGATTTCAACTAAGTCCTAAAATATCTGCTGAGGAAAAAAGCAGAGCTGAGGGTCGGCAGAGGCAGAAGGGCTCCATGTGTGTGAGCAGGAGGCAGCGCTGGGAGGGGAGGGGAGCCCCGTGTGACCCCGCTCGCTCCGGCCCGGTGACACCGCCCGAGCCCCGCGCTGCCCTGCGGCACCCCGGGATGGGTGCGGGCTGCCCGGCATCCCTGCTGGCCCTCGGCGCGGGGCTGGAGCGGGACGAGGCAGCCCTGCCCGGCTGCCAGGTTTCAGCGCTGGCGGATGTCTTCCAGATCCGAACTTTGGGAATCCTGGGAGCTGCCATTACACAGAAGGGATGGGACGTGCTCATCCCAGCATCCCCACTTTGTGCGGAAACCGCTCCCGTTGGTCCGTGCGGCGAATCCCTGTCTCTCCATCCGCGCCCTCCAGCAGAGCCACCCCGGGCAGAGCCCAGCCGGGAGGGAGCCGAGGGCAGGGCNGCTTTCACGGAATCATGGAATCATAGCACATGGAATGGTTTGGGTTGGAAGGGACCTCAAAGATCATCTTCCACCCCCTGCCATGGGCAGGGACACTTCCACTGTGCCAGGTTGCTCCAAGCCCCGTCCAGCCTGGCCTTGGACACTTCCAGTTCCACTTCCCTCCCCATTCTCAGCATCCCCCCATGGGCATAGCGCCTTGGCGCTCCCACCTGAGCTCCTCCTCCTCAGGGTGATCACCTGCACTGACACCCCACCTTAGGGGTTGACCTCAAACCCTGTCTGCTGGCCCCTAAAATAGGTACTTTTGTGGCAGGTGGTCAGACTTTGTGGACTCGTGATTGTGGGAGTAATTAATAATCCTGCTGAGCCCATAGTTAAATGCATGCATGAAATTCCATGTGAAATCTGTGCTGACTTGTGTATGGACATGGCATCTTCACTTAGGAGCAAAATGCTTCTCCATGGTGGGGGAAAGCCCAAGGAGGAAAGGATGGGAGGGAGGGAGGAGAGGAACACAGACAAATAACTGAAATTATTATGAATGCATTGGCAGAGCCAGGTTAGCAGTTTTACTGCAGATATACTGGATTATGGAGAGAATTGAATAATTTATCCAGCAATTTTCACATAAGCAATATTATTAAAAATGAAGACATGAAAAAAGAGGTTAGTTATAGTGGAGAATATATATAGGCCATGAATAAATGTATTAGGCAGTAAGAGTAGTGAATGTTTTAGTAGGTTTAGACTAGATTAAAAAAACTTGTATTTGATTTCAACTAAGTCCTAAAATATCTGCTGAGGAAAAAAGCAGAGCTGAGGGTCGGCAGAGGCAGAAGGGCTCCATGTGTGTGAGCAGGAGGCAGCGCTGGGAGGGGAGGGGAGCCCCGTGTGACCCCGCTCGCTCCGGCCCGGTGACACCGCCCGAGCCCCGCGCTGCCCTGCGGCACCCCGGGATGGGTGCGGGCTGCCCGGCATCCCTGCTGGCCCTCGGCGCGGGGCTGGAGCGGGACGAGGCAGCCCTGCCCGGCTGCCAGGTTTCAGCGCTGGCGGATGTCTTCCAGATCCGAACTTTGGGAATCCTGGGAGCTGCCATNNGGACGGTGGCAGTGCCAGCAGGGTGGTGGCGGTGGCTGGGACCCTCGGGCGGGAGGGAGCAGGGAGCAGGGCCAGCAGGACGGTGGCGGTGGCCGGGGGACCGCGGGCACAGCGCAGCGCTGCCAGCGCCGGGGGCGGCGGTAGGGCCCTGGCCCAGCGCAGGGTTATGGAAATGGCAGGAAGGTCCCCAGCGCAGCCCCCGGGTGTTTGTGTTGCCTATTGATTCCCGTTATCTCCTGTCCGTATGGTTATCTTGTCTCCCCCTCGCGCGCTCTGGCAGGGAAGCCGAATACTGATGAGGTGTAAACTGGTACAGTCCCAAGCATTTCCAGGCGGTGGATTTGGGAACAAGGGGTTAGTCTGACTAATTAGCCTGGAGGATTCTCCTCCCCGGGCTCGCGGGTCGGGTATCACAACAACAGCCTCGGTGCCGCCGGCGGCTTTTGTGCCACTGGCGCGGCGACACCGGCTCCGGTTCGGCTGCCCATGGACGGGCCCCTGGACCGGGCACCGGCCTGGTTCCTCCAGAACAAGGATCAGGAAGCCTCGTTATTCACGGAGCATGGACAGAGAGAAGAACATCTCTTGGATTTTTACGATCCAAATATTAGAAGGATTTTTTAAAAAGAAAAGAGAGTATATATATATACTTTGTTATGTGTATGTGTATATATATGTGTGTGTGTTATATATATAAAAAATGCATATATACTTATACACAAAATGTATAGGTACTTCTTGTATATCTATATTTGTATACATATTTGTATATATTTGTGCATATGGTCTGGTGGCAGGTGTCCCTGCCCATGGCAGGGGTCTGGAATGAGATGAGCCTAAAGGTCCCTTCCAACCCAAACCATTCCAAGAGTCTATGATTCTATATATACGTATGTGGGTGGGTAGTGCAGGGAGAACTCCCCTGCCCAAGTCCACCCGTGGACCATTTCTAGAAGCCAAGAGCCAGGATGTTTTAAAATCATGGCTCCATCACCATGGCTGGGACCGGCATTGGAGTTGGGTCCAGAGAGAGGTTTGTCCTAAATACAAGTGCAATACATTTTAAATATAGGTATATATATCTATATGTGCACAAACCCACCCTCTCCCTTTTTTTCCTTCTTTGTTTATGGGAACCAGCCTCGAAGCTCCTTCACTCAGTTGTGACTCATGATCAGAATGGCCCTGGAAAAGCTGAGAGCACAGCCCTGAACTTGAACACTCGCTCTGTTTGGGGTTTGCTCCTGGCTGTGGTTTGTTGGATTTTCATAAAATAGTTTACACTACATGACCTTATGCTCCTAAAATGAAGCCATTAAAAAAATTCTCAAACACGCTGACTTCCAAACTAAATGGGGGAATGGAAGACCAAAGCTCCCTTCCCACTGAGAGTGACAGTTCCAGGGTGGTGGTACCCTGGGATTCTGGATTCCTGATGGTGGGACTGGCAGGTGCTGACTTTTACACAGGAGTCCTGTCCCATCCCATCCCATCCCATCCCATCCCATCCCATCCCAGATACGCCCAAGGACATGAGCAGGTGGTGTCCTGGCCGGACACCGAGGGCTGCTGCAACAGGAGAGTTTTCACAGCAGAGTTGCCGGACCTCCTGGCCCAAGAGCTGATGNGACTCCCATGATTCCCTTGGGAGTGCTGGTTCCTCACCTGGACACAGGGCTGAGGTTTCCCCTTTCAGCCCAGGCTTGTTTTTTAGGCATTGAAGTTGAGGACAGAGAAATCAGACCCGCGGGGGTTCGACCCCGCAGCGCAGGCGGGAG
>VZRJ01006976.1:651644-671644 GCA_013397565.1 Ptilonorhynchus violaceus
GCCGGGGGTCCTGCCGAGCGGGCCGGGCCCGCAGCAGCAGCACGCTGCCCCCAGGGCCCGGCGCCCCTCGCTCCGTGGAGCTGCGCGGGCGGAGAGGAGCCGAGCTGGCCGCTCTCAGATGGGGTCTCACGGCCGGGGCTGCTCCGCGCCGCACCCCGCCCTGTGCCGCGGCCCCGGCTCTCGCACAGGACGAGTTCCTGGTCTAATGGTGCTCTTGTTCGGTGCTGCTTCTTCACATCTGGTCGCCAAAGAGTCACTCTGTCACCCTGCAGCCTGCTAATGAGATCCCCCATTTAATTAATACCATAAGAATTTTAATTCTGACTGAATCAATTTAACGTGATGTGATTTTGTCAGCTCTATTCCCCAAGTAAAAAGTGAGCCTGATGCTTATTACATACATCATTTCACGGGCTCTGCATTCCCTGCTGACTTAAACAAATTCTAATTAAGACTAATTAAAGCATCATTTATGAAAGCGCTTGTGATAGCTATGCAAACATTCTGGGTGGGTATGCTTTGCATAATAATTATCCTAGTTAATATTAAGGCTAGGTCCTTGGCAATTAGGTCTTTGAAACAGAGAGTTATTCTGAATTTAGCCCTTTCCACTGTTAGCAATTAATAACAAAAAATAATGTGCTAAATTTATGTGGTGACTTCATTAACCGGATACATTTAGAAGTTGTAGCATTGTTTGCATTTTTAAGTTTGGGCATCATTTTGAAGCCGGGTGAGGTTATCAACCCAGAAGAAGAGGGTTTGCACGGGGGGCCCTGGGGCTGTGTTGGGAGGAGCTGTGACTGCGTGTCCCTCCAGCTGCAGTGACACTCCGGCTGGGAATGTCCTGTCCCCCACGGACCTCCTCGCCTCCTGAATCTGGTTACAAAGCAGGGACTGGCAGGTTTAAAACATTTTGAAACAACCCAAACATTATCTCCGTTTGGTTCATTTTGTGTTTCTTCGTCAGGTTGGAGAGGTTTTCAAATTCCTGCAGCAGCTGGGGGAATTTGGGAGCGGAGAGCTGGAGAGCTGAAGGGATGCGACACCATTGGGTCCACATTGACCAAAGGAATATTTCCTTGGCTGGTGCTTGTTCTATAAAATCAAACATCTTCCCAGCCCAGTAAGAGGATCTGGCTGTGCTCTCTGTGGGTACCACACTGCCACTGGACAGAGGGTCACGCTGTTGTGTGTGACGTTCCAGATATTATCCTTTTCTCTTCCTTTTAATGCAGAGAGTGGCCCGGGGGATGTGTAGCTCTGCTCCCTAAACACTTCCCAGGGAAAAAGAGGTTGGAAACCCTGCTTTGAGCCCCCTGCCTGGTGTGGGTCATGACTCTGACACACCTTCAGAACCGAAGTGACATTAAAAAAAAGGATTAAAAACCCTTCCATGAACTGCCCAAACATCTTGAGTGTTTGAGATCAGAAAAACTCTGGATTTGAGCAGTGAGGTCTCGTTTTCCATGAAGAGATAGAGCGGAAATGCTGTGGGAGGCAGCCCTGGCTTCCGTGCCTTTTCCGTGGCCATTCCATACACGAGAACCTGTGCGCCACTTCAAACACATCATCTTTATGCTGACTGACAGCAAAGTTCTGCCTGGCCTATAACTTCATCCAAATTAAGGTGACATTTGGTACATCCAGCTGATTCCTAATGAGAAGGGTTTGTGCTCCTTGAGGTCAGCGATCACTTAGACATGGCATAGAATCACAGAGTCACAGAGCCACAGAGGGGTTTGGGTTGGGAGGACCTTAAAGCTCGTCTCATTCCACCCCCTCTCTGGGCGGGGACACCTTCCACTGGACCAGGTTGCTCCAAGCCCTGTCCAGCCTGGCATCTTTCCAGGAAACCTGGTGGGCTGTGGGTACCAATCTTGCTCTTCACCCCTATTTTCTTCAGACCTTTTTTCTCTCTCCTTAGCTGTTGTTTGTAGTTTGGAGAGCAAAGGCACAAAAGCCACTTGGCTCCCCTGAGAGGCCTCTCTCGAAGCAGAAAGGGCTTGGTGTGCACAGGCTCTGCCTGGATAACTGGGAGGCAGGAGAGCTGCTGGCTCCAGCCCTGGAAGCACAGTGGAAATTTGGAGATAGTGGTGGTTTAACACCGTGGGAGGTGGAAACTGCTGAGCCCGCAGCTGCAGCTGTCCTTGCCCTGGGAGTGGGAAATGCTGTCCTGAGCTCTGTCTTGAAGGAGAAGCAACCGAGAAAGCCCAGATAAGCACATGCCTGGGAAAGAGGAAGTGTCAGAAATGTCAGGAGTGCCCTCCCAGCCCTGGAGTCGCCACTGCCCTGTGTTTGGGGAAGCCCTGGCTGGGCATCTCCCTTTGGCCAAGCCGGGGATGTTCTCCTCCAGCGCCTCCACCCAACACAGCCGACGCGTTACGGGCACTGCTTGTGACACGGGGGAACACAGACATCCCATTTAGAATCACGGGGTGGCTTGGGTTGGGAAAACCCCCCAAGACCATCGAGTCCAACCCTTCCCCCAGCACTCCCAGGGCCTCCACTGACCCACGTCCCCAAGTGCCACACCCACGTGGCTTTTACCTCCCTGCAGGGATGGTGACTCCAGTGTTTGGCAGGGCAATCCCACTGGAAACACAAACTGTATAAACAGAGGAATATATCAATTTATGCTAATGTTGTCTGGTTAATTTTTAACAGCTTTTTGCTATATTAGCTTTGGAGGTTGCACCGCGTGACTCGCCGGTATTATTGGATTGACAGGCAGCTGGCGCAATAATCAGCCCGCTATTCCCATCCCTGCCAGGGCTCAGGGAGGGATGAGAACAAGACAGATATCTACCCACTCACCATTTAACGTGTGCTGCTCCTCGCTGAACATGCAGATGGCATGGCGGTCCCAGATTTCATTTGAGTTAATCTAATCCCTCCACTGCTCCCACTAGAAAGGAGGGCATTAGCAGCCATATGTCAACCAGATTTGTCAGATTATTCATTACAATTAATTGCTGTTCTCACTTAAGGCCTTTAAGGCTGTGAATTGCTCTGAATTCTATTGCAAACACAAAATTATGAGTAAAAGACTTTAGCCCTGTCATTCAAATTTCACGCTGACCTTTATCAGCTTTTGGCTTTTCCATGGGTGCTGGGCTGAAAGCTTTCTAATTGGGGCTCCATTTCTTCCTCACTCCAGGTAAGCTGTCGGCCGGAGCCGGCGCCGCGGCCGCCAAGACAAGAGGAGAACTCGCCGGGCCCAGCAGACAGTCCTTAACTGCCAGCTAATCATGCATTAGCAGGGTAATGAAACGAGCTGGGTGTCATAATGACCCTATATACTAATTAAGCCTCTAAATACTGCAGCTTTTTAAGACATTTTCTGTCCTGGGCAGACTTTTTGGAACTGCAGTTCTCTTTGCTTTGTTTCATTAGCTAAACTCTTTCACAAGTTATTATGGACCATCATTAGACGAGATACTGGGGAGAAATTCCTGGCCGTGAGGCCCTGGCACAGGTTGCCCAGAGAAGCTGTGGCTGCCCCATCCCTGAAAGTGTCCAAGGCCAGGCTGGATGGTTGGCCAGGTTGGTTTGCACCACCAGTGTCCCTCAGAGGAAGAGGGTGAAGGATTGTCCACACATTTCACAGCTGTAATGCTGTCAAAACCATGGTAGTTAAGGGGGGTCCCTTCTCCCATTTAATGCACCTCTTGCCAGAGCAGCCAAAGCCATCACTCTCCCCGTGAAGGCCCTTCATGGGCCCCAGCACCGCTTCTAACTCTGCTCCATGAAAAAACCTGCTCAATGAAGGGACTGCATTGCCTGGATTTAACTTTTGAGAAGTTAGAAACCTTGGTTGGTTGGGGCTGCTGAGGCACAGGGACAGCAGCAGGCGCAGGGGGGACGCAGGGCGGCAGAAACACTGGGAGTGTGGTGGGGACAAGGGACACAGGGATGGGGCAGGTGGTGCCTATCTGGGGACAAGGGACCAGGGAACATGGGCAGAGCCAAGACAGGGCTGTATGGAATAGAATCATAGAATCCTGGAATGGTTGGGGTTGGAAGGGACCTTTAAAGGTGATCTAGTCCAACCCCCCTGCCATGGGCAGGGACACCTTCTGCTGCCCTATGGTGCTCCAAGCGCCATCCAGCCTGGCCTTGGACACTCCCAGGGATGGGGCAGCCACAGCTTCTCTGGGCAAAGCACAAGCAATAGGGAATCCTCACTTTTTGTCTCCATGGTCCAGTAAATCCATTTCTGAAGAAATGGGAAGGCAGAGGGGTCAGTTCCAGGGACCCGGCTATCCTGGGAATGATGCTGCCTGCAAAGGGGACACACGCACGGCTGGGAATGGCCTCTGACATTCTAGTTCTGCTGGGCTGGCTAAAGAAAGGCATTAAAACAGGAAAATTAACCCTCAATGGGGAAAAAGTCCAAACATATAAGTCCATAATTAATTAATTTTCTAAGAGCTCTGCCCCAATTTACCCTCACCTGCACCAGCACTTCCCTTACACCCACCACAGCACCTCGGGGTGGGGCCCAGCATCCACCTGCCTCCTCTTTGGGCACCAGTTTGCCTTTCTCAGTGTGATGTGCTGATAACCAAAGGCATGGCTTTGGGGGCTTGTAGAAATCCTGCCTGTGGCTCCGAACACGCTGCTGCCTCAGGGAGGGGAGGCACTGCCATCCCACACAGCGCTCGTTAGGGTGTCTCACTCTCTGAGATACACACACATATGCATATGTATAGATTTTTATATATAAACACCCATTTGTATATATACATACATATAGGTAAATGCCTGTGCGTGTATATAAACATAATTTTATAGATATATATAAAATATGTATTAATGAACAATTAGCAAAGAGATAATCTCACGATCTGCGAGTACTTTGTATTCCAGTCTGTTCTCCGTGTGAAGTGTTTGGATTCACAGTCTGTAATCTCACATCTCCTGCCAAAACATCAACCTGAATAATGTCTATTTACTTTTAAACCTTGCTGAGAGAGAGGAATTTACAATTCATGGGAAGCGCTGCCCGGCACGGCGCCGTGTGACGCCGGCAGGCACAGCCCTGCACAGCCTGAGGGAGGACACGGAGCGGGGACGGGCAGCAGGAGGATGCCGGGATGCTGGGGAGGGGAACAGGCCCGGGGGCCACCAGTCCTGGGGTGAGGATGCGGGGATGCACGCGGGATGAGTGTGGGATGCACGTGGGATGCACAGGGAGCCCTGTGGCACGGCCTGGTGAGGATGCTGGGATGCGGGGATGGACATGGAGGCCCATGGCATGTCCGGGTGAGGAAGCAGGGATGCGTGTGGAGCCCACAGCACAACCTGGTGAGGATGTGGGGATGCACGTGCCCGGGTGAGGACAGGGATGACCCGGCACACGGGCGGGTGAGGATGCAGGGATCACGTGCCCGGGTGAGGATGCGGGGACGCACCCAGGGCCCTGTGGCGGGTGAGGATGCAGGGATGGACACGGAGCTCACAGCACATCCAGGGATGAGGTGGGCAGAGCCCCTGCTGCCGATGGCACGTGGGCCCGGCCCCTTCCCAGCACAATATTGGCCAGCGGGCGCCGTTATTAAACATACAATATCCCTCATGGAGTGATGGAAGAAATGATATAAAATTTCATATACCCACCCTGGTGTATAAACAGGCTAAATCCCTACACATTTCCAGCCCTCAGCAGTCTAAAGGTTAAAGCCTGTCAGCTGGATTTCACAGATTCCAGGAAGGAATGGAGAAGTCACGCCAACTCCTCATTGTACACCAGTGATCAAACATCTCCTCATTACACTTCAATATTGTTGCCTCTAAAGGTCACCATTGCTGAACATAATCACACAAAATCAAAACTGCAAACTTTATATATCATGGAGGTAGTAAATAGCTCGGAGGTTTATTTTCTGGTGCCTGAACAACATTCCGAGCCCATTTATAAATTCCTGGGTGCTGTGGCATGAACCGAGTGCATTCGCAGGGGCTAACAAAAGCTTCAATTAAATCAATTTCCTGTGAAAAATATTCAAAATAATTTATTAGGTCAGTACCAACTGGTCTAATCAAGCAATTGTTCCTCAGCAACTTTAATTTGCATAATTAAAAAAGGAGAATTTTGATTATTTAGAGAAACAGCAGATTTTTAAGAACATGATTTCTAGGTCAGATTCCCTGAAATGCTTCATCCTTGACGCAGAGAGGATCCTGGAATTTATTGAGATGTTTCTAAGATGTGCTATAAATCCTGGATCACTCCATTATTTTCCTATTCACTGGTTTTCCTCAGCATTCATTTAGCTCAGCAGAGTCCCAGCCCCAGATCAACGACATCTTCCCTGGAAAACCATGTCCACTCTTTTCACCTCAGTGAAAGACCAAAAGTTCGGACCTGGGATGGATGGACACTTCTCCAAACTCAGGCCAAGCAGGAGAGAAAAGCTGATCCTGAAAAGGGAGACTGATGGGTGCAATGAGCAACTTTGCAGGAGGATGGAATCATAGATGGAAAGGAAAATTTCCAACAGCCAAAGTTATTTGCCAACTATTTCCCAAATTCAGCTCAGGGCAAATAGAGAAAGGAAAAAACATCAAGCAGAAGGATTTCACTTATTTGATGGATGGACTGTTCAGCCAATCCCAAACAGGGTTGTTTGTACATGAGGAAAAAAAATCCAGGCATTTTCCTGCTGGCCCAAAAAGAATCGATTCAGCTCAGCCCCTGAAGGAGAACCTGCACCTGGGGCCAGCAGGTCGTGTCCTGGCTCTGGGACACATCCATGGACACCAGAGACCTTTCCAGGCTCAGCCCTGGGGATCTCCCACCTCTGGAGCAGGATAGAGGGTGAGGGTCGACACCCCATATCCCAGAGAGTATCCCACGGGGACAGCCCTCAGGGAGCACCTTATAGATCAGCCTTTAGAGAGTATTCCCATAGGATCAAGCCCTCAGGGAGCAGCCTGTGGATCAGCCCTCTGCTCTGCAAAACCAGAAGGGACCGTGGCTCAGTAATACTCCTGCCTGGCTGGTTTCTCCATCTGGAGGCCCTTCCCTCCCTTCTCTCCCGGCTGGAAGCTGCACAAGTCTTGAATAACGGTGAGAGTCAGACCTGACCCGCCTGCTCCAGTTCTGCTTCCACAAAGTCAGGGCTCGAAGGAGATGAGAAGGTCCATTAATAAGATTATTGCCATTCATTTTGATATCTAAATCTGTGCCAGCAGGTTCAGCTATCAAATATCTGAATTCTTGTGACAAAAATGGCACAGGGATATTGCAATCCCCACAGCGTGCTCTGCTGCTCAGGGACAGGACTCTGTCACCTCTTTGCTGTTATCCCAGCGATTCAGCACAGGCTGGGATCCCGCCCGCCTTCCCGAGGCTCCAGCAGAAGGAGGGACGGACCACGGGAAGCCCGGGAGGATCCTGCTTGGCCTGAGCAGGAGCACACACGGCCAAAAAGCCACTTGGAACCGGCAGGACACGTGCCCTGGCAGCACAGCGTGGAAGTGTGACACCTTTGTAGGGCACAGGGTGAGTCCCACCAGCGGCGGGAATGCGCACAGGATGTCTGGGATGAGCTCCTGGCATCCCCTGCCCTTGCAGCCCCTCCTGGTCCCCACACCAGGGCTGCACCACAGGTCGAGATGTGGGAGTCAGGAGCGTGTCCCAAGGGCAGGAGGGTCCCCGCAGTGTCCTCACTGTCCCGGTAACTCGTGGGCAGTGCAGTCACAGCAGTGGGGTGTGCGTGGGGTGTGCAGCCACATTATTGGGGCGTGCAGTCACAGCAGGGTCCTGCGTGGGCAGTGGTGCCGTCCCCGGGTCCCGCCCGGCCGCAGCCGCTCCCGCTGCCCGCTCCAGCCCGTGCGGGCGCAGGAATCGCCCACGTGTTTTCCTTTCCGTCATCCCTGTTTTAAACGGCCCACGGGGAGCGCTGGGGCCATGGGCGGGCAGGCTCCCGCTCCAGGGGCGGGCGATGAAGTGCGCTGGAATAAATGGCTTCTTTCAAAGCCAAGCTGGAAAACACCGCATTGATCCAATGGCTCCAAGCGGCTTTTCAATGGCCCAGCAGTGGCGTCCCACAGGGTTCAAAGGGTGCTCTTGTCCGAGCTGGAACACGGCCCTGAGACAGCCCCAGCCCTCGGATACTCACAAACACACGCTTTGCTGCGTCCCTCCCCCTCTCCCCTCTGGAAACTTCCCCAGATAATTGATCTTTTCAGGAAAAGAGAATAACAGACTCGAGGTCCCATCCTCTTGCCGCAGGAGTCAATGGGAATTTGGCTAATGACTCTCCCGGGAGCAGAACGAGCCTTCGATTTCCAATAGGGAAGCAGCTCCGGGCTGCAGGAGAAGGTTTAATGCAGTGCTGCACTGACAGGGATGGAGCTCATCCTCGGGCAGCCGTGCACGGCTCCGTGCCAGGACCAGCCTGTGTGGGATCCTTCCCCATGGAGCTTCTCCCATCGACTGGAAAACACCTCCAAGATCATCGAGTCCAGCCTTTTCAAACTTCTCTGCCAATATTCCCTGCAGAGGAGACACAGCCTCACCAGGAGCTGCTGAGGCTTCCCTGGGGTTCAGACCCCCTGGCAGTGCCGGGGCTAGGGGTCCCTGGCCCCCCATCCGTGACCCCCTCTGCAGGAGGTGCCCCCAAAGCACCGACACCCACCCCAGCACAGGTTGAAGAACAGGTGATTTCTCTAATATTTCCATCGAAAGCAGTGAGGTGACCTGAAGAGTAAAGCGTCATCTAATCCATGCCAAGAGATGCGGACACAGATCCCAGATTTTTCCAGGAAAGCTGCGGGCCGGCTGTTCTGATGTGCACGCCCTGGGAGCGGGTGTGCTGAGCCGGTGCCACAGAGAGCTGCTCTGCACAACCCGACTCTGCTGCTTTTTACCATGACAAAGGGCTCGGGTGCCTATGAATAAATCTGAAACCAGACCACACACGATTATTAGGCTCCGTACCAATTGTCCCTCATTAATGATTCAGAGGAGCCATTAGCATTTTGAGGCAAACAAGGTGTACTTAGTTAGCAGGACACGACCCAGCTGTCATTAAATTATATCTATGATTAATGATCTTCAGAGGCAGAGCTCTGAGCCCGGGCGAGGGTGAAGGGACGGGGAGGGGGGTCACAGCTGGCACTGGGATGCTGCGGGGGCCCTCAGGTACAATCACGGAATGGTTTGGGTTGGAAAAGCCCCCTGAGACCATGGAGTCCAACCATTCCCCAGCACTGCCAAGGCCACTGCTGACCCGTGTCCCTAAGTGCCACATCCTCATGGCTTTTAAATCCCTCCAGGGATGGGGACTCCACCGCTGCCTTGGGCGGCTGTGCCAGGGCTGGGCAGCCCTTTCCATGAAGGAATTTTCCCGATATCCAATCTGAACATCGCCTGGCACAACTTGAGGCCGTTTTCACTTGTCCTGTCGTGTGTTACCTGGGAGCAGAGAGAATTTGTTTTGTTTATAGAAAACTGATACCTCCTCAGCAACCGCAGATTGTGATCAGAAGGGGTTGAGGAAACACAGAGCCGAAGGCTGGAGCTGAGGGACGGGTGACAGCAGTGTCAGGGCAGGCACGGCCAGCAGCTCGGCAAAAATGGTGCAACATTTATACAGAAAACATTATTTTTGCTGCCAAATTTTAATTTAATTAGGGATTGTTTGGGTTTTGTTCCTCTGAATGCGGTTTGTTTATGGCTGTTGGTGGAGAAGTCTCACTGCCATGGCAACGTGCAGCAAACACACGGGAGAGCGCTGGGAGCGCTTTGTCACGGGCTGTCACTCACCTGCCACGGCAGGGAAGGAGATTCCGAACAGCAGAACACGGAAAACTCTCAGAATAAACCAGGGCTGAAGCAGTGACAAGCTATCTGCACTCACCACAACACTTGGTTTCCCCAGCTTTTTCACAGTGCTTGTACGTAAATGTTGACAGGACAGAAGGGAATTAAATGAGGCTGAAGAGGGAAGAACATTGAGGTTTCTGTCTGATTTTGATTTATCACAATTTTCTGGCAAAACCAGATTATTCTATTTTTTCCTTGCTGGACAGACCTCACAGGCACTCTGCAATGCAACCAAGAGTCAGTGTTTGGCAAAAGTGCTCCAAAGTGCCTGCCCAGTGATTTGCTCTGGGAAAACAGCCCAAAAATTCTGGTCTTCCTCTTTTTTTTTTTTGTTTGTGGGAGAGAGAATGTCCTGTGGGCTCTGAAAACATGGGAGTTTTTCTGTTGGCCCATGGGCAGGGGGGCAGGAGGGGACAGTGATGGGCTGGTGGCACCACAGAGCCCCTCCTGCAGCACCTGACCAGCAAGTGACAGGGCTGGGGATAATCCGAGCATTTGTCCATCACTGTGAGCAGGAGCTCCCGGGGGTGAGGTGGAGCCTCGGGAGTGTTCAGGGGCTCGTCTCCACAGCCTCCCTCCGTGCTGGGGATGGCAGCCACAAGGGGGGAGGGCAGGGCTCTGGGAGCACCCTGAGTTCTGCAGTGCTCCCTGTGACAGGGACCTGGGTACGTGTGATAAGAGCAGCAGTCGGGGCTGGAGTGAGAGGACATCCCCAATGGCTGGGCAGTATCTGCAGGTGTCCCCACGGCCATGGGGACAGTGTCCCTGCCGGACCCGCCTCTGGCTGGCCATTGCACCCCCGGTTCTGGTGCTCCAGCCAGGAGCTGCCCTTCCCCTGGGCCTGCCCTGCCCTCGGGCAGTGCTGCTCCATCCCCTGTGCTTCCAGACTGGGCTGGAAACTTTGTCCAAGAAGAACATTTAACTTAGAACCAAACACAGTTTTAGTCTATTGAAATGTCAGAAACCCGAACTGAACCCCCCAGCCATGGTTAGTTCCGTGCAGGGCCTCGGTTTATGTATTTTTCCCACCTGCGTTCCCAGGGATGTCCCTGTTTTCCAGCACGGGTGGCATAGCTCCTTGCTGCCTTGTGCTCCTTTGCTTTTGTAGTTCACAGCATCTCCTGTTCCAACAGGATGTGACCTCTTTGGGGCTGCTCCCATGGCCACGGAGAGAGGGAGAAACTTGCCATCGACGTCAGTGGATCAAAACCTTCATAACTAATTCATAGCTAATTACATTATTAATATTCGAGTCTTTATAAGTTGTCCCAAAAGGCAGCAGCTGTCAGAGGGTGCCTGGGGCCGTGCCCTGTGGCAGGACATGGGCTGGGGACACGGGGGTCCCACTGCCAGTGCGGGGCAGGCCATGGGTTGGTGTTTGGCACCACTGACCTCACGTGGGTTTGTTTAAAACCTGACCATCCTAAGTGTCCTTTCACGGAATCCCAGGATCATTGAGGCTGGAGAAGCCCTCCCAGACCGTCGAGTCCAAGCTGTGACCAACCCCCACCTTGTCAGCAGCCCAGAGTGCAGGATGCTCTTCCCATGAACACACCAAACGCAGGAGCAGCTCCCAGGGTTGGAGCTTCCAGGAGGGGTTTCCCTCTCCCCTGCCCCCAAGGTGGAGGAGCCGCGTGGCCCATGGAGGGAGAGGTGGGGACGGGGACAGGGAGGTCAGTGGGGGTGGTGGCAGTGCCATGGGGGAGGTGGCAGTGCCGTGGGGTTTTCCTGTTCTCCCCAGGCCCAGCGTTGCCAGGGAGGAAGTGAGAGTGGCGAGGCTGGAAAAGGCAGAAGTGGACTCCATGTGACTGCCACCAACGCTCCAGCTGAAGGGGACACCTCTCACCGAGGCACATGTGACAGTCACAGCCCTGTGTGCAGCTCTGCTGGTGCACATCTCCCCGGGAAGCAGCACAGCCCCAGCTCCCTCCCGGCAGGGGAACTGTCCCCAGGCACAGCGGGGATGACCAGTGGGGCTGTGTGACCTTGGAGCTCACCCCTCTGCACAGACACCACCGACCCCACCCAGAGCCCCACGGGCACACCCTGGAGATGCCCATCTGAGGGGGCTGCGGGTGGCACCCAGAGGGAGATGACCCCGGGATGGGGCTCCTTGAGAGCCATCCTGCTCCATTCCCGCTGCTCCTTCGGGTACAGCAGAGCCTGCGTGATCCCATTCCGTGACCAGAGCCGAGGGGGAGAGCACGCACACCTCGGACACCCCCATCCATTCCTTACACCCCTCCTCCCCGCAGCATTAATTACCCTCTGCTTTCTCCCCGACGCAGACCGAGCACGACAATGGCGCTTTGACGGATGGCTATGGATACTTTCCTGGAGAGACACAACCTGGGGCACACGGGTCCTCCTTCGGGAATTGTTCACCACAGCTGTCCCTGGCAGGTGCATGCCCCCAGGAATGCCGGGGCAGGGGTGCAGGGGGCAGTGCTGTGGCCAGGGAGAGGCTGCTGAAGGAGGTGCCATTGGCACCGGGCACTGGGGGTTTGGTGCTGTGACCCCACCCGAGGCCAGAGCACGGCGTAAACCCCAGTGCTGGGGTGAAGAACCCATGGGATGGGCTCCAGCCCCATCCCAGACCCCACCTCTGGCATGCTGAGCCCGTATGGTCCCAGCTCTCTGTCTCAGTCCCCAGCCCCTCCCAGGGCGTCACCCCCTCCCTTCATCCCACAGGAGAGGGGCTGGAGGAGCAAAGCCCAGCAGAGATGTGTTACAGCTGCCAGGGCACCAAGGATTGGGAAAACCCATAGCAAAAGTGGTCAGCTCCTGTCCCCAGAGACTGCCCATTCCTGTGCACTGGCCTGAGGAGAGATCACTTCCTTACATGGCCCACTTAGAAGCCTGATGAGATTTTTGGTCACTTTTTTTGGCACCCTCCTCACCTCTTGCTCAGGACATGGAAGATGCTGCCTTGGGGAAACATCTGGAGGCTGCACTGCTGGGGAAAAACATCTGGGGATGGCGCGGCCAGGCTCCACATCCCATGCAAAATGTGTAAAGTTCCAATCTCATCTCCAGTCTCCATCCCCCTCCGAAGCCCCCAGCTCAGCCAGGGCAAACAGCAGGGGGGCCTGTGCCCCAAATCAGCCATAAGTCCTTAGTGACATCTTTCTCCTGTCAAGCACCCAGGAATGGCACATCCATAAGGCACTTCCTTTCGTAATGAAGTTCAGGTGCCATTTTTTTTCCTCTAGAAAGCTGGACACACTCCTGTTTCTGCTAAAAACAATAAATGCTGATTATTTGGTGAGGCAGCGGGTTGACAGGAGAGACACATGAGCCAGGGTACAGCTGAGGCTGCAGCCCTGCACCACCTCCTGTGACCCAGCAGGTGCTGCAGAGCAAACCCAACAAGTGTTAAATAACAGGGCAGCGCTGAGAGGGTGGGAGCCGTCTCCAGAGTATAATAGGTTTTAAATTGGAGGCCTCCACTTAAACCCCACAGGAAATGAGAGGGGTCACGGAGGCAAAGATTGCACCACTGTTACATTACTTCAAAAGACAATCTAATTTCTCTGCCAGAAATGGCAGCGTTTTTGGAAGACGGCTCTGACAAAGGATGTCACGGTTCGGGCCGTGGCTGGGCGAGAGCCCCGAGCGGCGAGCGGCGTTCCCGGGAGCGAGCGTGGAGCTGTGGCATTTCACGGAGCAGGGCGAGGACGGGGGGTGAATGGGGAAACAGGAATTGCAATGGAGAGACCTCCACGGGGCTGGGGTGGATGTTCTTACTCGGCAAACAGAGCGAGGGCGTGCTGGAGTGGGTGGTGGGGGACCCTGAGCTCCTGGTGCCACCCACACCCCACAGGCAGCACCAAAGTCCTGCACCAGGCCCGCCCCAGCGCTGCCAATCCTGCTGGCAGGAGCTCCTGACCCACACAGTGAACAAAATAAATAAATACAATAAAGCATCCTCCTTCCTCGCCCTGATCCCTCCCAGCTGGCCCGGGCTGCGTGTTCCCGCGGTTTGTCACGGTGCACTGGAAATGCCAGATGGGACGTGGAAAGAGGAACCTCTGCAGCACCCAGAGCGCTCCCTCTCTCTGTGGGTGGCAGCAGAAACCCTGGAAACGCTTCTGTTTCCTGCCACAGCCGTGCTGGGGACGGTGGGGCTGGCTGTGGGGCAGCCGAGGCTGGGACGGGCATGCCGGGTTTGCTGCAGGGTCTGGGCAGCACCGTCCAACCCGTGACTTCTCACCAGCCCCTCCAGCAACCCACACAACCCAACCCAAAGCACACCCAAGCCAACCTCAGGCCAACCTCACCCCAGTCTGGACTTCACCATATTTCTCTAAAAGCTGGAAAACCCTAAGAAATACTGGAGATGATACAAATTGAATTTAATTCTCCAACACACATCTTAGAAGTTTTTCCTTTTTCTGCTGCCTGTCACTTTTTTACTGTCTTGCTCAAAATATCCAATTCTAAATGGTTTTATTTTTTTCTTTTTTTAAGGAAGGTGCTCTCTTGAAATCTTTCCTTGTATCAGGGCAGCATCATCTGATAGGACACGACAGCTTCCACCAGGGCAGGTTCTGGCCCTGTGTGGAGGCAACTCCTGGTGTTGCCATTCTCTCTTCCCAGGTGTCAAAGGAGCAGGGTAGTTCCTCAAGGGAGCTCAAGTTTTCACCCATCTCTCCCAGCCAGCACAAATGGGCCAACCTGAATGACAGCAAGGTCATGGTCACCTCCGCTGGGCCAAAGTATTTGTGCATCCTCATAAAACCTCAGCGATGCAAATCTTCTGTAGGCTGAGAAGTTGCCTTTTACACTTGAAATGATATTTTGTATTTCCATTTTTTCAGGAATTTATTAATTTGTGAGCTTAACAGGAGCGTGCCCTGTGCCATGTGTCTCAATTACATCCCATAAATATTCAACAGTACTGGAAAAACAATAATTTTCTAACCCAAAAAATAGCGTTACAGAAATTAAACAATTGCTAAGTGACCACGGTGCTTTTTCATGAATCCCATCTACTTTATTAACCTGGGATAGGCCAAGAGAGCCAATTACAGTGCACTAAAATGTGCCGTCAGCTGCCTGGGAAAGGCCATTATATTTTCAGCTTCTGTGTAGTTCAATGAAAATTAGAGTTAAATGTGTATGTTGAATGCAATGGGTTATTACTAAGAAGTTAATCATACCATTACTTTTTACTGTGGGGCTGTAGAAGTGAGGGGAGCCTGAGAGGGAGCAGCGAGAGCAGCCCCTGCCGCTGCCCCGGCCAGCGGGGTCAGCCCCGGGCTCACAGCACCCTCCAAAGTCTTCCCAAACCGTGTCACTTGTAGAATTTGCACTTGACTTTTGCAAACATTAAATGTTCTTGTCACCGAGAACTAATTAAGAAATCCGGGCCACTATTGCCGAGCTAATTCTGTTCGGGTTGACTGCATGTTCAAATCTGACTCTGGATGCTCATCTAATGTGTACTGTGGCCAACTATTGCGGTTGGATTAAGGTAATTACCTAGCTCAACACTTTTCTGAAACATTTTACAGTAATGGAAGCCGAGGCTTTTATGTGCTCCTCCATCTTCACTTCAGAGGACTGGGAGTGTGAAGCTGTGCTTGAGGATGGAACAGCCAAAGCCCAGCTCGTCACCAGCCCAGGGCTGGCTCCGCTGGGCTCAGGCTCCTGGTCCCGGGGCAGCAAACGGAGCACTGTGGCAAAAGGCTCTGGGAAGGAGGGTGGAGCTGAGGGGGGTCGGGCTCTGCTCCCAGGGAACAGGGACAGGACGAGAGGGAGAGGCTTCAGGCTGTGCCAGGGGAAGCTCAGGGTGGACATCACGAGGAATTTCTGCATGGAAAGGGTGGTCAGGCACTGGAAGGGGCTGCCCAGGGAGGTTTGGAGTGCCCATCCCTGGAGGTGTCCAAGGAATTCCTGGGTGTGGCACTCAGGGCTCTGGGCTGGGGACAAGGTGGGCATCGGGCACAGGTTGGACTCGATGGTCTGGGAGGGCTTTTCCAGCCTAAATGATCCTGCAAATTTCACAGACCTCGGGAAGAGCCTCCTCGTTGGCAAGAGTGAGGCAACCTGCTTTGGATCTGGGAAAGCAGAGACTCTGGGATTGATCATTATTTTCCTGGAAATGTGCAAAATGGGGAATATCATGTGGAAATTGCCAAAGAAAGGCAAGCCACCAGAGGCAAGAACCCAAAAGCAAATTGAGGCAGTAACAGTGGAACACAACAGACCTCTCCCGGGAAGGGAAGAACTTTGCTCTGTTGGAGAGAGACAGAGGGGTGGCCATGGAGCCATCCATGCTCCACAGCCAACACATTCAAGCAGCTGAGCCTGGACTGCTCCCCCTGAACCCTCCCCCTCCCTGTCCAGCCACTAATGGGGGCCATTTATGATGGTTCTCTCTGGGATGGGCCTGCCTCTGCCTCGGGAAATTGGATGGAGCTTATTCCTCCTTCGCCACAAATTGGGCAATAACTTTCAGGCGCTACCCACGAGCTGGACTCGAGCTCAGCCGCCTGGAACAGAACGGGCCTCTCACGCCCATTGCTGGCCTCCTGAAATGCCCCAGCTCTGAGTGCCCTGGGCACACAAGGCACAGGAGTGCCAAGGCTCGTGAGGTGCTCCCGCTGCCTCCCGATCCACCGCGGCCGCGAGCCGAGACCAGCTCTGCGGCACAACGGGAACCCCGGCGGAACACCTGGAGCGTGCTGGGTTCTGCTCTCACAGAGCACAACTCCAGCTCAGAGAACTCATGTCCATCCCCTCCAGGTCCCCGGGAAGGATCTCATGGTGGGTGTGTTGGGCGTCCTGTGCAGGGACGGGAGCTGGGCTCAGTGATCCGTGTGGGTATTCCCTGATTCTGGGACCTCCCCACACACACCGGGGTCTCCGGTCCCGGCTGGCACAGACAGGGTGGGCAGAGGCTCTGGGGCAGGAGGAACAGTGCTCACACAAACATCACCAGGGGCATTCCTCAACCCACATTCAACAGCCCAATCAAGCCTAATTTTAAAAGGATTTATTAAAAAATACAGACTGGCATGGATTCCAAGAGAAACCCAACCACCGTCAGGGAACAGGAGCCCCCAGCCACTCCAGAACAAGAGGATGATCAATAATGAGTGAACCCAGGAGGACTGAGCCCTGTTCCTTGGTATTCACGCAGCCAGGACCAAGAGGAGGGATACCAGTGCCAGGCTGGACGGGGTTTGGAGCAGCCTGGTCTAGTGGGAGGTGTCCCTGCCCATCGCAGGGAGGGGAATGAGATGAGCTTTGAGGTCCCTTTCAACACAAACCAGTCTGGGATTCTGTGATCTTATAAATTCATCAATTTTTCCTCAATTTTCTTCTATTCTCTCTGACATTCTGTGATCAGAGAGAGGGTACAACTACAATTTAGCCCTTTGGTAGAATTTACTTCAGTGATTAAAATAACTGCATGGAATTAGCGCAATTCTAACGTTGTTTTTTATCTTGAGTGGCAGAAAATCATTGCTCCTGGGATAATTCTTAACCTAACAGAGTGACCTCTATGAAATACATCCAAAAGTTTTATGATTTTCCCCCTTCATGCTAATTTAATGTAGCCCAATTGTTTAATCTTAAACCGAACACATTCCAAATAAAGTAATGCAGCTCACAACAAGACACTGCAGGAAATAATTAGGTTGCAAGTTGTGGAGGCTTTAATACGGCTGAAATTATATAACTATCTTTGCATTCCCTGTATGGTCCTATTAAATGCAGTCGGCATTGATGTCGGGAGCTGTCAGGAAGCAAAATGAAAAATAGTTTTAATAGCTGCTCTTTGACCTGTTTTATATTTTATGTCAATTATAACAGCACACAACCATGCATAATTATGAAGCATAGATGCATTAAAATGTACACATAATTTGTGTTCTTATGGCAACCGTTGCATTAGGATCTGGAAAACAAACGGATGGCTTCCTATTGTGAAGTGGTCGTGACGAGTTTTGTCTGTCTGCTCGCTCTGAGGGACTGAAAACAAACATTCTGAGGGACAGATAACAAACATTCTGAGGGACAGACAACAAACATTCTGAGGGACAGATAACGAACATTCTGGGGCACAAACAGCCCCAGCGGCTCCCTGTCCATTGCCACCTGTCCCGAGGCTCCGGCCGCAGGCCCAGCACTCACCTGGAGCAGGGAATTAAAGGAGCTGAGAAGGGTTTTCCCTAAGTTAACCTTGAACATTCTAGAAATCTCCACCCAAGTCCGTTCACCACGAGGGTTAATCACAGACTGCAGTCCCTGTACTGTTTCCCTTGCTCCCCTCTTTCCTTTGTGAAATATTTTTAAACTTCCTGAGCTGTGACACAGAGCAGGGGAGCCACTTCTAAAAAGTTATCTAAGCAAAACAAATGTTTCAGCAATTCCTTTGGGCTGCTTGGATGAAGTTTGGTACAGGGTTGGTGTCAGTTTTGTGTCCGTCCCCTACCAAGAGTTCTCCACCTTCGGGCTTAATGGGAGAGTAGCAAGTGGTTTAGGTTTTTAGTTATTTTATTTTTATTTTTAAATTGTTTTTTTATTTTTGGGTATAAACAAAAGCAGTTCTAAGGGAAATCATTAAATCAGTTCCTTTTTCTTCTATTTAAAAAACAGAAAATAAAAACAAACCAAACCCCCAAGCCCTGAGCTGCTCTTCTGCCAAAAGCTTGCTCATATCTGGGAGCTGATGGGGTGAGTTCCTTGTGGAACCAGGTGGAATGAGATGGGTTTTAAGGTCCCTTCCAATCCAAACTCTTCTGGGATTCCATGAGTTACTTTTAAACTGATTCTGAAGATTTGCAGAGAACTGATTGTCCTGCCTGAAACAGGAAACCTGAACAAGACCCATTTCCTTGTCCCCACTCTGAGGTGAGCCATGTGCACAAGTCACCACCTCGATTTTGAGCAGCATCTGCTCTCCTGGCACTGGGCTTTCCCGGATCCAGAGGGGAGTGTGGGCAAGGATGAGCACCTGGAGGAGCCTGACCTGTCACACTGCCCCAGAGGAAAGGGTGTGCCCTCCTCATTCCTGGTGACAGGTGGGAGGAAACACCAGCAGGATGAGACACCTGACCACAAACCCTACATCAGTGTGGCTTTGATCTGGTTTTGGGTGAGCAGTGCTGCCCAGCACTTTGCTTGCTCAGTGCTAAGAGTAAACTCTGGGAATAAAATCCCCCAGGGAAGGGGGGAGCAAGGACTTCACTCGCTCTCCTCATCCTACAAGCAGCTTTTTGCATCAAAGCCTGGCAGAGAGTGAGGAGGCTGGTGAGGAGCTGAGCCAGTCACCACAGTGGCTGCTGGCATGGATCTTACAGGAACGTGGAGTTTGTTTGGCGAAAGAAGAACTTCCCTGGGCTATCCACAATAACTTCCCGGGGTTATTCACAGCACCTGGGCTCCGTTGGACGCTTTGATTCCAGCTCTGCTCACCCTGCAGCGTTAAATTGTCACAGAGCCTTGTAAACAGGAGCCTCGCGGTTCCCTCGGAGTGGCGCGAGCAAACCAACATCATAACAGGAGTGTTTATGGAAAAATGCTCGAGCACTGAAGCAGAAAGGGCTTAGCACTGATCAGACCTCTCTCCCACCTTTATTCTTCGCTATCCACATTGAAATGCAAATACCGGCGCCGGGTTTCCACCAGCGTGCCACTCACAAATTGAAAAGCAGTTTTTATCTATGCAAATGTAAGCATGGTAATTGAAGTTAATCAATCAATGCTAGCTTTCACTAAAACCTTGAACATGATTGAATAAAGTAATTATCATTCAGCAGAAAATGATGAAGTTGTAGACAGCATGAACCTTATTAAAGGAGGATTTTGAGTCACAATGGCTTAATTTAGCTAACAGCCCAGCCTTAGCCCAAGCAACACACTGCCCTCGCTGCCTGGGATTGTTTTAGGGGCTATGGGGAAGCTGGGGGTAGAAAAGGGAGACTTTTTTTTTTATTTTTACGGTGTTGGATTAGTAAAAGGTACTTGTTACACCACAAAGGATAAGCCATCATTAACATCCTGCTTCACTCCAAATAGATCAATGAACAAAGATTGCTGTGACACAGCCAAGGTGTCCGACAGCAACAATAGGTGATTAAAACTATTATTGTGCTTGAAAATAAAACTGAGAGAATGAACCATTAGTTTTAGGAAGGGGCTGAGGCGG
>VZRJ01006976.1:676644-679472 GCA_013397565.1 Ptilonorhynchus violaceus
AGATTATCAAGATTGTGCTCACACTGATAAGAGTGATTCACTGACAGGGAAAATGTATCTCTTCTGTCGGAGCATTCATCAACACGTGGCAACCCCGGGCTAACCTGACATGTAACATGATCCAAATGGATTAGGAAACCTCTCCCGCTCACGTGTATTGATTTCAGTCAGGATCCAGCTCATCAGTGTGCGGGGACTGCTCCCGGCTGGCATTCCCCCCCCCCAGAACCCAGGTGGCTGCTGCAATTCCAGCCTGAGAGGGCAGTGCAGGATTCCTGACTCTGTCACCTCCCGGGAACGCCAAGTGCTGCAAGGACTCCTCATTTTCACTTTGAAATCATGGAGCACTAAATTCTGAGCTGATGGGAAAGCACGGGAAAACTGGGTTCTGTTTACCAAACACATCCATCCCCACATTCTCCCTTCCCAAAGAAACTTCTTCAGGGCAGATCCAAGTTATTCCTGCAGCTGCTATAAAAAACTGCCAGTGAAAGGAGCGTTTTTAACCAGTTTTATTGATTCATGCTTTCAGTCCTTACTCAGTTAAAAACAAGGCACATTAAATACATCCTCTTATTGCTCAATAAACGCATGCGGCTCATTCCAGATATCAAAGGTAATAAATAATGGCAGGAAAACACCAAGACAGTTATAAAAATGACAACCCAGCTTCAAACACAGCATTGAACAGCCCAGGCTGCAACAGGAACCTGACAACAGACGTAAGTGCCACGTGTAAACCTGCAGAGTGTCTACCCATGAATTTACACACACCCAGACACTGCATGGACCCCCCCCTCCCACATGGGCAGATTATTTATAAAACAAAATACCCTCAGAAAATTCAGAAATCTCTCACCTCACAAAAAAAAAAAAAAACAAAAAGAAAAAAAAAATCCCATTCCTGCTTTTCCACCCCAGATCAGCACAGCAAGACAGTGACATTTTACAACTCTTCCCACAGTACATTCACATAAAAAGCCCCCAACAACAAAGCCAACATTCCTGCAGACAGAATGAGGGGATAAATAAACACTTTAGAGTTGTCCATGTACAGGTTCAGCTGCTGGAGGAACACATGCAATTGTCCCTGTCACTGCAGGCCTCGTGGGCGTGCAGGGGAGCAGGATGTGACACAAAGTGCCTGAGACGCAAAGCAAACCCACGGCCAGGGACACACACGGCCAGGAGAACCCCAAAGTCGCATTCCAGATGCAAAATGAGCAAAACGAGGGAATCCCAAAGCCACATTCCTGCTACAAGATTAGCAAAACAAGAGAACAAAGAGCATACTTTAGGTACAACACAAAATCCTGCTTTCCAGGTAAACTCAGGTTATTAATTTAACAGTGCCAGTTTGAGAGGAGTGGAGGAGAATTTCTCTTTAAACTGTACAAAAGCTGTTTAATAGTGGAAATATTTTTTCTTTACAAAAGCCGTTGAATATTGGAAGTATTTTTTCTTTACGTGGCCTGGAAAAGGTCTCATGACTTTTAATTTGCTTTTTTCCCCTTAAGTTATTGTTAATAGGAGAATCCTAAACCCCTTTCCCTGCTCACTGAGCCAGAATTCCTGTGTGTTATACATGTGAAATCTGTTACTGTGGGTTTGGAAACACAAACACTCCATCCTTCACCTGACTATTCTGGAGCACAGCTCAAAAGGAAAAGTTTACAGGGCCACAGGAACAAACCCCTTTGTTCATTAAAACATCCTTGTGGCGTCAGATGTGCCAACTCCTCCCCCCTCAGCCCCTGCTCACAGCACAGGGCTCAAAGCACAAAGCCACCACCTGAACAACATCTGCATCAAAAAATGAACTGAACATGCAAAAACCATCTCAAACATTTTAGGAACTCATTTTAGACGAGTCTTGCCCTTTTTTTTTTTTTTTTTTTTTTTCTCTTGTTTTTTTTTNTTTTTTGTATCTACTATTTTTCAACACCTGAATTTTTAGAATTTTTTTTAAAGGACTCTGCTTTTCCAGCCAAACAGAACATCTGTACTCACTGTGCTACATCCCAGCATCTCCATTTGTGTCTGGAAACATTTTCCCTGTTAAAATATCCAAGCAATCTTTGCTGTTCACTCCTGTCCTGTCATTTTCCATCAGTGAACATGGTGATACCAGTTAAATACATCACATTTTAGTTCAGCAGAAATTCTGACTCCTGGGAAGTGAAGCTTGGTTTGAGGTGGAAATTGCTATTTTTACTCAAGGAATACAACAGATGCCAAATCCAGCAGTAAACCAGGTTTTCCCTGCCTTGTTCTACATCAGGCAGAAATCTCCCACCTGATCTCAACCCAATCCAGCAGCAGGAAGGAACAGGCAGGTACAGCAGTGCTGGAAACAGCCCCTGATGGTTCCTTGGTTTGGTTTTTCCATTAATCTGCTGAAAAACAGCCCTTTTTTCTAGAAAAGTTAGTAGGATGCAGGACAAACTTTGTTTTTCTCACTGTGTGTTAGAGTATTTTTAAATTAACATTTAAGACTGTCGTGCTACCCAAACCTGCCCCATCCTACACAGCAGCAGGGCCTGTCCCAGACTCGAAGCACTTTTTAGCATCAAACACCTTTTGCCTTTATTGCACAGCATAAAGCACCACCTGCAGACAATGCCATTTATTAGAGGCAGTTTATTTGTGTTAATAGGGGGGAAGGGAAGCTTTTCCCAGCTTTTAGCTACATTAGTGCCTCGGGTGATTAATCCAGGTGTCTCATTCTCCAGCTGGAATTTTTGTGTGGCCACTGGAATAACAGGGCAAACCTATCACACACAGAAGGCTCAGGACAGGTCCCCACCACCACCACCCCCCCCCCCCAG
>VZRJ01006976.1:679858-694189 GCA_013397565.1 Ptilonorhynchus violaceus
CCGGAGTAGTAAGAAAATCATTAATGACGAGGACGAACGCACCAAGGTATGGTGTAAGAGCCACGCCGCGGGCCAGGGCACGGGCACGGGCCAGGCCAGGCGCATCAGAAGGCCCGGAACGTTCCGGCAGCCCCGCGGCTCCGCGGTGCGGAGCTCAGAGCCCCCCGCCGCTCCGGTCCACCGGGATGGCCTCGCGGCGCCGCAGGTTCTCCTCGGCGCTCTTCATCAGCACGGCCAGCCTGCTCCCCGACACGTGGCCCTTCTGGATGGCACTCATCAGCTGGGGACGGCAGGGACGGCGTCACTGGCCCGCCCCGGGCTGCCAGCGCTCCCTGACTGGGCCCAGAGACGCGGAGAACCCTCAGCCCTGACTCCTCCGGGGCAAACCCGAACGCCAGGCTCACCTACACCTCCCACAGACAGCAGAGAACATTTTGGCCAGGCGTGGGTGGCAGGAAGAGTGGAAGCACTGAATGTGATCCACTTGCAAGTACCAGTGCAGACAACCACCATCGCTGGGGTTTTCCCACAACATTCCAGAACATGGGATAAACCTCCAGCTGCACAGGCTTTCTTTGGTTGTTTGCAGGATCTGAAGGATGCAGCTCACAGAAGGGCACCATTCAGGGTTTTTCCCATTTATGCAAGAGTTCCTGGCTGTGAGGGTGGGGAGGCCCTAGCACAGGCTGCGCAGAGAAGCTGTGGCTGCCCCGTTCCTGGAAGTGTCCAAGGCCAGGTTGGAACAACCTGGTCTAGTGAAAGGTGTCCCTGCCCATGGCTTTACAACAAGCTTTGAGGTCCCTCCCAATCCACATTATCCCGGGATTCCATGATTCCTGATCCACCACTGACCCCACACCGGCCCTTTTCTGCTCACATGCCTTTCTCTGGAGAGACACTGTACTTGACTTCCACAATTCTTTCAAATCCAAATTCCTTTACAGACTTTTAAAACTAATTTGCCTTTAAGTCCTGGAAGCTGGACTCTGCTCTCTCCCAGCGAACGCACACTAGTGCTCAGATTTTACTTAATTCTTTTTTATCCCATGGATAAAGCCAGCATTAGATTTGAAATTACCTGCAGCCAGCTCAGCACAGAGCACTGGGGAAGCAATTGGCAAATGCAATTTCTTACTCCCACTGACTGCAGAGATCCTTCAGATTCCTTCCCCTCCACAGGAAAATCTGTTCACTACACCTGCAGCTGGACCCGTGCAGCTGCAGTGTGGCCTTCCCCCCTGCCTCCCACCCAGCTCCAGAGGGAATCTCTGGACAGACAGGGATTTCCCAGGAGCAGAGGTACTGCCCTCCTGCGCCACCAGCCTGCCAGCCCTGGGTCTGTCTGCTCTGGGACATGCCCTGGGAAGTGACCACAAAGGGCTGATCCTCTGGCACTGCCAGGAACACAAGAGTTTCTGGTCTGTCAGGACCCCAAAGGAAATCTGCTCTTGGGAGTAATGTCCTATGGAGCCAGGCTGGGAGAGCTGGGGATGTTCACCTGGAGAAGGATCCAGGGAGACCTCAGAGCCCCTTCCAGTGCCTAAAGGGGCTCCAGAAGAGCTGGAGGGGGACTTGGGACAAGGGATGAAGGAACAGGACACAGGGAATGGCTTCCCACTGCCAGAGGGCAGGGTTAGGTGGGATATTGGGAAGGAATTCCTGGCTGGGAGGGTGGTGAGATGCTGGCACAGGTTGCCCAGAGAAGCTGTGGCTGCCCCACCCCTGGAAGTGTCCAAGGCCAGGTTAGACAGGGCTTGGAGCAACCTGAGAGAGTGGAAGGTGTCCCTGCCCATTACAGGAGTGGAACCGGATGGGCTTTGAGGTCCCTGCCAACTCAAACCACTCTGTGATTCCATGATTCCTCCTGATTTAACATGGGGGGGGCTGCCTTTACATCCCAACACCAGTTTCCCAGGCTCCCTCTCCTGCCCCGAGCATCCACGACAGCAGCTGACCCTCCAGGACTACAGTCCTGCCTCACCTGGGCTCTGTGCCAGCTGTGCCTCCGTGCCTTGGGCAGCCCTGTTTGCCCCATCACCCCCTGGACACCGGTGGGCACTGGGGGCACTCACTGCCAGCCCATTACTGGAGTTCCCTCAGCACCCTGCACGTGGCCAAGGGACAGTCCTGCTCTGCTCCCCCCTGGACAGCCAGGCAGCCCCCAGGTACAACTGCCCTGCTCCCCCTTGGACAGCCAGGCAGCCCCAGGTACAACTGCCCTGCTCCCCCCTGGACAGCCAGGCAGCCCCAGGTACAACTGCCCTGCTCCCCCCTGGACAGCCAGGCAGCCCCCAGGTACAACTGCTCTCTCTTCCAACACAAACCTCCACAAATATTTGCCCAGGGCCTGCACAAGCTCTGCGCTGAAACGCAATTACCTGAAAGTTTTCAGAAAGCAAACACCCAAGTATTGGGCACTGACTTAACAGATCCATTAAAAAATTAAACAAACATTTCATGTATTTTGCTCCTTCCATGGCAACCCCCAGCTGATTTCAGTGCCACCTTTCCCACTTAGTGCTGGGCTGCTTCCCTGGGAGCAGGTGAGATGTGCGGGAGCCGCACACAGGGCTGCACAAACAGTGGTGCAACTACACCAGAGCAGTGCCCGGCCTTTGTGTCGTACAGGGATGATGTAGGGCCAGCAGCCCCTGGTGAGATGGTCAGCCCAGTAAAGCAAAAACCCCAGAACAGCCCCAGACCCCACAGAACAACAGTTACTGGTTGTTTCATTTCTTAACCAATGCACCCAAACTAACCCAACTCCAGCTAACTCTGCCCTGCCCCAGTGAAAGGTTTCCAACAGAGGTACAAGGATGACCCTTTCCAGCAGCCAGAACCCAGCTGGGATGTTCTCTGCCATTTGAATATATCAGTACAAACTCCCAAAGCCAGTGGTTCTCCTTCCCCCCTGGTTTGTTTGGTTTGGTTTTCCCCCTTCCCCAACTTCACTGCAGCTCCTCAGCTCAATTGCTGCATTTTAGGCAAATAAATACTCCTTTTTTCTAATGCTGGACACAACCTGTGAAAATTTTCTGCATTTAGATTCAACAATGCTGCTCTTATCCCCAGCTCATCTCCAGAGAGACAATTACCATTTCCTTTGCCTTGATCTTGTTTGTTTAACTTGACACAGTGAAGAAAGGGCTGACATTGACCAAAATCCCCAGCATTAATTTCTCTCCTGTTTGGCATTCATCATTGCCACTGGGCAGGGGAGACATGGCAGGCTCTGAAATACCACCCCAAAAAGACTCCTCAAGCACAAACCCAGCTGACAAACTGCATATGCAAAGGGAGTACCCTCGGGTTTGTTTGAAAGCCCCCCAAAATGCAGATGCACGTCATTTTTTCCATAGAGACTGGGACAATTTACCCAATCCAGGAGTTAAAATGGGTTACAGGGCCTGGATGGGCTCTAACTACAAACTTGTTCTTTATAATATTCAGTTATTTGGTTTATTATTTAGTTATTTAGTTTATTATTATAACTATACTATTATTTATTATTATATATTATTAATATTTGGTTATTTATTATCATTCAGTTATTCAGTTCACTCATGTTTATAACATCCAGTAGTTTAGAAACTACTAATCCCTTAACAGCCCCAGATAATGTCAGTGTGCACGCCTGTGCTATGCACCTTCCAGTGGACAATTGTATAAATTTTAATAAAATTACGCAGCCTTTCTGTGCTTAAAATGCCAAATTTAGGTTTGTACTGGGGCATACTTTGTAAATTGGACCTGTTCTTTGGGTCTGACTGGAAAAATACCCCTGAATTTCCAAGCTGCTCGAGGATGGCTCTGCATGCCCCCTATACCAGCCCTAAAGGCAACACCCACCTGGTCTCCAACCCATCCCTAAGCCAGGGGAAAGCTCCCTGCCTGTGTCCTTGCTCTTGGAGAACCGGCTCTCCCGAACCCAGGGAATCACGTACCTGCAGGAACTCGTTGAGCTCCACCTGCCCGTTCTTGTTGAGGTCCACCTCGTTGAGGATCTCGTGCAGGGTGTTCTCAGCGATCTGCACGCTGATGCTCTGCGCACAAGCACAGCAGCGCGGGGGCTCAGCGCCGCCGGGGCCCCACGCTGGAGACCAGACCAGCTGCTCCCAGAGGGAGCTCAGGAACACCTCCCGCAGGGAGCCTCACCTCCAGCACGCGCTGCACGTCCAGGATGGTGATGAACCCCTTCTTCTCCTTGTCAAACATGTGGAACCGCTTCTTGTACCTGCCAGAGAGCGGTGTCAGACAGGGGGAGACTGCACGGGGCAGGGGCTCACTCCCAGCAGCACAGGCAGCTCTCCTGCTTCACTCACCTCTCAATATCTGAAGGCACTAGACTGATCTCAGAGCTGTCTGTTAATTGATCTGTTTTTACTTTGTAGCCCATTTCGTAATAGAGAAATTTTTTGGCGGTTTCAAGCTCTTCCTACAATGAAAACACAAAACCTGGGTAGCTGAGGAACAGCAAGTTCTTACACAAGTATTTATTTACTATTTATATTTTATTATTAGATTCTTCCACTAAACCAGAATTTATCTGAGGTCCCAAAATTAGGCAGCTGAAAGGTATTTAAAAAGTTAAACTTAGGCACTTTTTAATCTTAGAAAGAGGTATCCAGGCTAGAAAAGACTTCTAATTTCTGTGTAAATGCTTTCGGGACCATCCCACACCTTCAGTCCCACTTGGTCTGTCTGCCCTTTCCAGGCCAGGCCTACAACATGGCACTCCCCTCCCAGCTGATATCTTACTGTCATGTGCTGCCCCAAATATGCAAGAAAATCGGGAGGCTCAACACCAGGCAGGTTCTTTATGGCTTAGACTACTTTTCTGACGGTAGTAAAATTACCTTTATTACTTTATTAAAGTTCAGTGCAAGGTCTTTCCTGGCCAGTTTTTAATAAGTGATAAACCCCTGACATACATAAAGCACTGCAGAACACAGTTCTCTCTGCAGTGATGGGTCCTTTTCTAGAGCAAACCCCAGAGGACTCTCAGGGGATGCAGAGAGGCCTCGCTGGCATTCCTGAGCTCCCGTGAGCCACGGATTTGGCTCTGGAATTCCTACAGGTGCATGCCAGATATGTCCATTTCCCTTCCTGCAGGTGAGAGTGAAAGGGTGCCCACTTTCCCAGCATAGGCTGCTGGAGCTGAGCCTGTCCATGCATCCCTAACCACGTGCTTGCTCCAAATTCCTTGCCTTGGCAGCTTACCACTGGCTAAGCTATCCTGAGGGAGGAATTGGTGCAGCTTTGTTCAACCTGGAAAGCGATTCCATGAGCAAATCTGACGGGGTGAGGGTGAGGCACCTCTAATCCAGCCAAACTCCTCTGACCAGGAGGGTGCCCAACACACACTCACCGAGCAGCACACCTGGGACAGGATGGGATCCCTCTCCTGGTGCGTTCCTGTGCGCAGGCTTTAGGATCACAGCAGGTCCCCTGGCTAGGAGGGCTCAACTGAGCTCCCTCCAGAATGTCAGTCAAACTTCTGACTGGCTAAAAGATTTCATGAGCACTCCAAGGAAAACTCTGGGATGAAGTCCCAGGTGAGCATTCACAGTCTCTGTTTCCTTCTGAGTGAAAGAGATCCCACAGCCTGTGTCCCTCTTTTCCTGCTGTTCCTCCACCACACTCAGGACAGGGTTAAAGTGCAGCCTCCACTACTCTGAGCACTTCTCTTTTTAGAGCAGCAAGAAGTGCCATTTGGGAACTTCCTGGTGTGGCAGCTCAGGAGCCGGATTCCTGTAAGTGGGATATCTACACCAATTCCCAATACCACAGACACTCACAGGAGCGAGTCCCATGCTGTGAGTCTGAGTACAGACCCACTGAGGGCAAAGGAAGCCAACAATGACCTCAAACATTCATTTAGGCCTAAGACTGGTGCAAACTCGGTCTCAACCCTCCTCAAAAGACACAGTGGGCAAAACGGGGTGACAGAGGTTACAGGAGCTTCCTTTGCTGAGGCAGATCTGTTGAAAAGTGTTAATAAGCAAAATAATCGATAGGAATAGGACAGCAATGCCAAATCTGCTTTCATTTGTAAAGCTGTGGAGCAACAGGACACAGATCTTCCCTTTCCCCTCCACCCCCTGGCCAATTCCAACTCATTTCACAGCTATTTGATAAAGTCTTTACAAAGAAAGGCACCAAGTGACTCATTCTCCCGGGAATAAAACATCACTTGTAGTTTTCTATTCAGCCGACTTGGATCGTTAACATGGAAACTCCTTAAGCAAAACAAACCAGCTTCAGTTCAAAAGGCCCTTTGTACCTTCTTTTTCTGCTCGCTCCAGTTGAGCTCCTTCCCCATGATGTCCACGATCCTGGGCAGGGCCTCCTCTGCAGCCTGCACGTTCAGGAAGGCCAGGCGGGTGCGCCGGGAGATGATGTCCACGGCAGTGCGGGCGTATTCCTTAACTCCATACACAACCTGCAGCAGCACGGAGGGGAATTGCGGAGGGAACGGAGACAGGAATGGGCAGAAGGCAAGTTTAGCACCCCAGACCCCAACAGGAGGGCTTGGAAAGCTCCCTTTTCCTTGGAACGCTTTACAGAATGCACCTGGCATCAAATGTTTGTATACAGAATAAAAAATAGACACTATATGAATATTTAATTATACATAAATATATTAATATGTGTATATATAAATACATAAAAATAAAGTGTGCTCCAGGGAAGGAGAAAAAACAGGAACAGCAAAAAACCTGGATCTCCTCAAGGGAAAGAGCCCAAGGAGATGTTTCACAGAGCCATCAACCTGCTCTGGAACCTGCTCATCCCAAGCACAGAACCAAAGAAGGTGACGTGGTTTTCCCACATACCTCGGCTTCAATGTAAGGAAATTCAGACACAAGACGCTTCCCAACAATAGGCCACCTCTTCCCTGTCACCTGGGCTATTTTGGCCACCTCAAAAGCCTTGTCCCCATAGGTGGAAGCCAGGTGCTGAGCCACCTGTGGAGAGCAAAACAAATCCAGCATGCTTTGAAAGCACATCAAATACACACGTTTGGCTTGTCCATTCCCTCATCCCCAACAACAAACAGGCTGCAAAGGGTGTTGGACTGTGACTGCGTGGGAGGAAACTCTGTGTTGTGGAGGGTTAGACCAGCACTGTCCCACTGTGTCGGTGTCACTGGGACTGACAAGCTCCAGCTCTTCTGCCACGCTCTGATCACAGAAAAAGGGAAGATGAAGAACCATCACTAGAATTTATTTCTGTTAGAACTGTTTCTGCCCCAGCCAGACAATAAGCTCTGATCAGGCTCACCAGACCTTTGTCCAAGTTATGCTGGTGTTTGATTTAGGGGAAAACCAAACCCCTCCAATGCAGAACACGAGAGCATCACCAGAACCCAGGACTCACCTCGCTTTCCAGTCCGTAGTCTTGGACCAGCCTGATGTAGAGCGTGGGGCTCCAGTCCTGAGCCCCCTCCAGCTGCAGCCCCATGGTTCTGCTGGAGCCTGCCTTCAGGTTGTGCTCCTGGATGGCTGCATCGATGGTGTCCCGTGCCATGGCACGGTAGGTTGTCCACTTCCCACCTGGGGGAACACACGTTCACCTCTTCATTTCGGGAAAGCAAGAAAAATACAAAGTTGCTATGTACTATATCTGTATTTTATATATCACATGATTCTTGCCAGGCTTGCTCCACCAAGCCAGTCCCACTGCCACTGACGGATCAGCTTCTGCTTTTAGGAACTGAAGGATTATCCTGGAACATGGTTTTTGCATGAAATACCCTGGGGAAGCCCAGCAAAGCCACAGTTCAGGAGAACTCCCAGTACCTGCGATGGTGACGAGGCCGCTGTCGCTGATGTTCACGACGTGGTTCCGGGATATGGACTGCGTGTCCTTGGAGCTGGGGTCAGTCACCAGGGGCCGGATGCCACTCCAGGCTGCCAGCACATCTCCTCTTCTCACTGTACAGAGCCAGAGCTCAGGCAGGGCCAGCCCTGAGCCCAGGGGTGCCCAGCTTCCACCCTCTGCTCGGCACTGAGCAACCCCCAAAGCTGGGGAGACTCCCCAAAGTCAGGGCATAAGCTGGGCTATGGAATTACAGAATCCCAGTTACCCACTTGCTTCATACTGAAGTCTTTGGAACATGTTTTTAATACAACTTTCAAATAAACGATAATTGAAAAATCACTAAAAGGGTGTAAAAAACATCCCCCAAAGAACACGGAATGGATTTCCGAAATCAATGGTGCTCTGCCAGCGTGTTTAACCTGCCAAAATGAAGTGTTAATCACAGACATAAGATCCTGTATGAGGTTTATAAACTAATGAAACTACAGAAAGCAGCACGCGTGACGCTGTAATTAAGCAGCTGGAACGTGTCCAAGCCTGTGGAAGTTGATAACCCTGGCACTGGCTCTGGCAGCACAGGCAGGGCTGTGCAGGGTTGATATGGGCAGTGCAGTTGTTATTTCAGCTCCAGCCATCTATAAACACAGTAATTGCACAGGAAAACCAGTGCGTGCCCAGCTGGGCTGAGCCAGAGGGACCGAACACTTCCGAATGTGCGGCTGCAAAATACCTGGGGAATCACAGAATGGCCTGGCTTGGGACAGACCTTAATGCCCATCCAGTGCCACTCCTGCCATGGACAGGGACACCTTCCACTAGACCAGATTGCTCCAAGCCCCTTCCAACCCGGCCTTTGACACTTCCAGGGATGGGGCAGCCACAGTTTGTCTGTGCCGGGGCCTCAGCACATTCACAGGGAAGAATTTCTTCCCAATATCTACTCTAATTTCTGTCCTATTCACACTCCCAACTCTCTCCCTGGCGTTTCGCACTTCCAACACCAACTGCTGCTCCAGACACTCAACAGGACCTTCCCTGGACACTCTTTCCAAACAACATGCAGACATCAATTCTCCACTTCAGAAACAAGGAATGCAGCATTTCCCATCTCCAGACAGCAAGTTTCCTAAATCTAAGGGTGTTACAATGTTCCTGCCCGTTCCTTTTCAGATTTATTTTACTGCTGCAGCAGAAACACAGCAGTGCAAATGCTTTCCCACAATAACGCTGACACTTCAGCCCGCTGGTTTCAGACAGCCAGATCCCAAGAACCACAGCTGTCAGTCACACAGAACCCTCAGGCAGCAGCATTTCCCCAGCCCCTCCCCAGGGAAAAGGGCCCCCGGGATTACCTTCCACGTCCGCGCCCAGGTAGTTGCGCACTTCGCTCAGGATGAAGTTGATGTCCTCCTCCGTGGGGATGGGGTGGGAGGTGACATCCGTGGGGCTGTCCGTGGTGCCTGCAATCGTCATCTTCTCCCAGGGCAGGAAGAAGATCACTCTGCCGTCGCTGGTGGCCGGGTCCAGCAGCCCCATGTTGTCAGGGCTGGAAGAGAGCAGGGGCCTGGCTCAGAGCAGGGCAGGGGGCACCTGGGGTCTGTCCCTGCACACCTGGTACCCAGGCAAACACTGAGACACCACCTCTGTTCTCAGGGCAAAGGAGTTAATAAACAATGGAATAAATAATAGATCTCTTGTGTGGCCAAGACCTGGCTTTAAAAGGCACCCCCAGGACTTTGGGGAAACAAGGCCCTTGGATTTTTTTATGACATAAAATCCCAGTGATTCCTCCAACCTGCCTCCACAGTAAAGGTGGAGCAGGAGGGGCGACAAAAAGAGAAAAAGGAGAAAAAGGAAGAGAAATGAGGACATTTAAGGAATACCCTTCCAGTGACAGTACACCTGAGTTTGTCACCAGCTGCCACTGCAGCAGGAAGGAACACCCACAGACTCCCGAAGGATTGGGATCAAGGAATAGGCTCTGAGTGCCCCCACTTCTGTGGTACCGAGTGGGGAACTGTGCTTGGAGGAAAAAAGGCAAAAGAGGCACTAAGTGGATGCTGCTACCCAGAGATTTTTCATCAGTTCTGCCAGTGCTACAACAGAATGATTTAGTACAAGGAAGAGAAACTGTAGTTCTTTGGACAGGAAATTTAAATTTATGTATCAGAGCTTTCTGGTGTAATGTAAAAAAGAAATCCACAGGTACAAATTCAGCTAACTCCTTGTAGCTTATTAAAAATCTCTGCTTGTATTTCAGAAAACATAAGGCTTTTATAAATATTTCTAAGTAAACAGCTTTTATGTAGAAAAACATTAAACCGCCCTGTTTTTCATTCATTTTTATTTAAAGGACCAATGCTGATTTTCATTTCAGGTGCTGCAAGTCCCTATAAAAGCACCTGCAGTCAGGCTAGGGCTGTTCAGGCTGTGCCCCTGCTCCTGAGACACGGGGAGCACACGGAAGGAGGGCAGGAGGTGTGGATTTAGGTGGCTATTAGGGACTTTAGAGGGGAATAATTCAATGGACTCAAACAACTCCTAACACAGTGTCTGATGGCAAAGACCTGCTTGGGTGGGATTTACCTATTCAAGCTGAATCACTGAATATTGCATTTTTAGGAAGTCTGAGCTGATTACTGAAGGGAAGTTGGCAATATCTGGCAAGGCTGGGAGAGAGGCTGAGAATTTCATACCTAGCATGTATATTAGACCCATTTTAGCTGATATTTATAGACAGCTTAGGCATACAGTGGGAGAGGTACAATCTAATAGGGGAAGTCAACACAGGTTTGGGAAAGGTAAATCACCTCAGACAAATGATTACTTTTTAAAATGAAAAAGCTGTTGATTTAGAGACAGAGGAAATCAGAGATTTAATATACAGTATCAGAATTCAGAAACTTTATAGACATTTTCTTCAAAGTATGAATTCTTTTGATGTGATTTCATAAAAACTGTTAAAAATGAGGAAGAGAAACAGGCAAAGACTTCACACTAAGTTTCCCCACTGCACCTCTGGACTGAAGTGTTTTAGGTAGCACAGCAAGTGCTGAGAAAGGCTGGAACAGTTTTCCATATGCCAGTTATTTACTGAATTACTGATACCAGCTATCCTGGGAAGCTCTCTCTCCATAACCTTTGCCATGCTTGTTCCAGCTTATTTAAATAACTAAAGAGCCACCCAAACAAATGCAAAATAAGGTGTTTTGCATCAAAAAGGAGCTTCTTAACACCCAAATACTGGCCTTCCTGAGGCCTCTGGAGTCATGCTGCTGCACACCAGGAATACCTCTGAAACAACATGGTTTTATGCGGCAGGAATTCCTACGATTCCAGCATGGATGGGAGAAGGAAGTATGAGCCATGTCAGCCATGGTGAGATTTCTCTTTAAAGATGGCTAAAATGGGCAAGTTCAGGATTGGAAACCCTAGTATGAAGTATAAAGCAATGCCTTTACAGAGAAATGTAGAGGTAAACGGTCTGGGAGATCCAAGGAAGATCTTGGATCCATGGAAGATCTCCAGCTGAAGGAGCATTTGACCAAAGCACCACAAATGCAGTTGAAGAACAATAAAAAGTGACTTTCCATAGAACATAACTAAGGTGCAACAGACAAGTTTACCTGGAGTCTGGAATGAAGAGAAGAGAGAAAAATTCAAGAAAGACAGAAAACATCTGAAATTGGTCAGAAGGGAGAGGAAAAAGCCTTGCCTTCACAGACACATTCCAGGCAGGAAGCCTAATTAATGAGGGAAGGAATTCTAGGACTATTAATGAAGGACATCAATGAGTAAGAAACCCATGGGAAGTGAATGCATTAGGTTAACATTAGTTTTACAAAATCTTAACTATATTTATAACTAAAACCCTCTAGATGTTAAAAAAAATTTCATTTGTGTGACTACAGGCCAAAATTCTGTGAGACATTCACATGGTGCACGTGGCCACGGTGAAATGCCAACCTTCCTGTGCTGGGAATGTTCCTTGGCACCAGGAGAAGGCCTGATACACCCAAGATTAAATCCCACCAGTATTTTCTATTTAGCAGACAGTTCCCTGCTTGCAGCTATCCCACTCCAAGGAAATTCAGTGTGGTTTTATCTAATCAGCTGTGCTGTGGAGGCAGTGTGTGGGCAGATACTATTTTCCAAGGAAAGTAATGCCCACATGCTGACATACACCGGGGAACATGGAGAACAAGAATTCTCCACATTTCCAATTAAAATTATTGGGTTATTACAGAATAAATAAATCAGAGCCCTCAAGCGTATCCAGCCGTCTTCTACTTTGAATTTACAAAGGGAGTCCAGGTTTTAAAGCTTTCCATGTTTCTGTGTAGGGCCATAAAGCCAATCGCACATGTCCCTCTCCTGGCATATGAGGAAACTGGGATTACAGCCCATTTCTCCACATTTTTAGTACTTTAAAGCAGCTATCAGGTCATTTTCCCATTTCACATGGAAAAAGACACACACACACAAAAAAAAGAAACCAGAAGAGAATGCAGGGGTGATTTTACACCAGGCCAAAAATGCCTCAATTTTACATCCTGTGGTCATGTCCTGTTGGGACAGCTCTGGCAGAAACACCCCGTGGTGCTCTGGAAGGCTGAATTCCCATTCCGAGCAGTGCTGTGGAAGGCATTACTGCAAGGCCACTGTATCAACAGAACTGGGCTAAGTCCATAAAGGGGAATTTCCATTAGGATGCTAATGACTTCAGGAACCAAAGGTAATATTTGAGTTCCAACTGACAAGGCTGACTTGGGAGAAGGGGATTTGGCTTTGCACAGCAAACAGGGAGAGGAGCAGGAGCCTGCAGGGAGCAGAGTGCCACGGGAACCTCTCCTGGAATGAGGGGGGCATGTCCTGTCCACCAAAACCCCCATGGGTGGGCGGGTGGGCTTGGGGCCACAGCAAATGCAATCGTGTTACTCTGAACTCCTTCTATTGCCTATGACAGTACCTATTATTACTGATTATACTGCCCATTCTATCACTTACTCTGTATTTCTGCATTTTTATTTTCTCTGAGCAGAGCCACACCACGGCAGAGTCACTGCACAGGGAGTTTCATATGTAAAGGCATGGGGTGGAACAAGATGATCTTTAAAGTCCCTTCCAGGGCAGACCCTTCTGTGATTCCATGATTTAACAGGACAAGAGATTCTGTATGAAGGTGCAACCTCTCTGAAGGTTTTATAGGCTCCTTGTTTTCCTAAGGGGGTGACCAAGCAGCAGCACACTCAGCTCAAAGGCATTATTAAAACAGGTGCTTTCACAAGGCTGGGGATGCTCTGCCTGCTTCAGCAGGAGTCCTGCCTTGGGGAGCTTTAACTAAAAACTACAAGACCTCAGTCTTTTCTGAGTAGATGAAATTGTTCTCCTTACCGGCACAGTGCCAGAATCCTTTTTAAAACACACAAATAATCAGAATCAAACTGTGCACTCAAACTACAAACCCCACCAGCGTGTCTCTCCGAGCTGATTTGTTCAGCAGCACAGATTACAGATGGTGTTAGGGAGGCAGCAGCTCCCTGTGCTGTTACCTGTAGTAACCAGGCATCACGATATGCACGCCTGCACTGGGCTGACAGATGTTGGGCACTTCCTGATCATCCATTTTGCGCACCGAGTCTGTGAAAGGTCCCGTGGCATTGATAACACACTTGGCTCTGACATCAAATTCCTTCCCTGTGAAAGAAAACAGTATCAATCACAGACACCATTTGTTTCCCGCTCGCTGACTCTCTCTGTTATTAATCTCTCTATGAACTCAACCTACTGTAACGTGTACCCTGCGAGTCTGCACACAACAGCTGGGACAGATTCTAAAAATTAACCAAGTGTTCACCTAACACCAGATTTGGAAGAAAATGTTTTAGAGTGGAATTCCAGCTTATCAGTAAGGGCAGAAGAGGCAGGCGGGGTGGAAGTTGCTCAGCTGAAATCTGCCTCTCAAGAAGAGAGATTTCAGTCTCAGCCCGCAGACTCGGGAAATGGGATTATTACTGTACAGCACGGAGCCTTTTACAATGTCATCTTTGCTTGACAGAAGGCTTGGGATGTAAAGCTCAGTCTGGTCTGCCAAAACACTGGGATTTGAGTGAGAAACGTGGCAGAAGTGGAAGTTGAGTGACACTAATGGCATGGCCCAGGAAGATGGCTCCTGTGCCGGTTCAGGGATGTTTGCAGCTCACGGTGGCCCCACTCCTCCCTCTCTGTTATTCCAGGGATGCCCCAAGCGCCTGGGAGGACATCCCTGCAGCGCACCCCGCACAGCCCCGCGTACCTGTGAGGACGTCCCTGCAGCGCACCCCGCACCGCCCCATGTACCTGTGAGGACATCCCTGCAGCGCACCCCACACAGCCCCGCGTGCCCGTGAGGACATCCCTGCAGCGCACCCCACACAGCCCCGCATACCTGCGAGGACATCCCTGCAGCGCACCCCGCACAGCCCCGCATCCCCGCGTACCTGTGAGGACGTCCCTGCAGCGCACCCC
>VZRJ01006976.1:694763-727416 GCA_013397565.1 Ptilonorhynchus violaceus
CCGGGCTCTGCACGCGCACGGCCGGGGCCGCGTGGGCACTGCCGCGTCCGGCCCACGCCCCACGGGCCTCTGCCTGCCCCACATGGGGAATGTGCACCCGTTCCCCTGGACTGAGCAGCAGGCCAACCATCTCTCCCTTCTCCTCTGCGATGCTGCTGTGACTCTGTACCTGCATCCAAGAATCCTTTTGACAATCCAACATTTCCAATTACCAAGTGAACACACAACACTCGACGTCCAAAACCATCCTTTCAGCGACTGTACCAAATTCAACTGGTTTTTTTCTCGTATATTCCTTTGAACTTCCCAACATACAACATAAAAGCACCCAAAAAAGAGAAATAAGTGGACAAGAATTAATGAAGGATTCTTAACATATATCATTAAAGATTTATTACTGAAATTCCCTCGTTAAAGAAAACCAAGAGAGAGGCAGAGGGACCGTGAGGGGAAGATGATTAATTACTCTGAAATACTGGCTTCACCTGAGACTTCTCCTATTTATTATTGCACTGAAGTTGGAGGCCTGGATGCTGGCTGGAAAGAATTACTATACATTGAAGGGGCCAGGCTCTGTGTGTCCTGAATAATTAATTTCTGAGCAGGCTAAACTTCCTGAGGTATGGTTCACTTTCGCACCTGTTCCGACCACTCCTATCACAGATGGTACTGATAAAGTGATAAATTCGCAATAGATACTGTAGTTGATTTATGTTGCCAGCATTCCCAACATTTACTATAAATGGTTTATGTAAAGTTTGGTCCTTCGGATTCTGCTTGCGCAGATCTCCAACCCCTGCGCAAATCATCTGTTCCCAGCTAAAAGGGCAAAGTTATAAAGATGGGATCAATGGCCTCGCAGGCACCACCACCCCTCCCCAAACCCCTCATTCCAACCCAGCCCAAGCCGTGCAGCGCAATCCGTCTTCAGCCGCAAGAAAAAAAGTTACACAAAGTGTACAGGAACGGCAGCATGATAAAGCACCGATGAAGAAACAAACAGTAACTCCAATTCCACTCAGCAAACAATGCCCGGAATCAGCTGCAAGAAAGAACAGCAAAACAACTGAGCAAGATGTCAGGAAAAGTTGGGGATGCTCCATCACAGGAGATGCACGAGAGGGAACAACCATCAGTCAGAGCTGGCAGGCAGAGCACTCAGTAACTGCACCAGCACTGCTGCTGCTGCTGTGGCAGCGAGGGATAAATGACCTTATGAGGCTCACCTCAAACCCTCCCAGTTTCAGCCAGGGTTGAGAGAAGATACAGCTCATGTGGAGAGCGAGCACCAGGCACAAAAGGGACAAAGCACAGTGACAAGCTGTGGTACAGCAGCTGCATCCACTTAACAACACATATTCCAAAGGAATCCAGGGTTCAGGGAACGACTGGACATGGCACTCAGTGCTCTGGGCTGGGTGACAAGGTGAGGTCAGAGGTTGGACTCTATGCTCTTGGGAGGGCTTTTCCAACATAAGTGGTTCTGTGACTCTGTAATCCAGGAAATGCTCCTCCAGCTTGAAGCCAAGGGCTCTCAGAGCCCTCAGATGTTCTGGAGACATCCCCCTTTGTTGTGGGGCTGCCCTTGGGGCTAACCTGACCCACGGCACGGCAGGGCTCTGCTGTCCTGGGCCACACAGCAGCACCAGCGCCCTCAGACAGGGGCCACCTACAAACCAAACCCTGCCTGCCATCGGTGTGCTGAGGATTTATTCCCTTGCTGCAGCAGGACCCCGGGGCCAGGGGGCTCGGACCCCCCTCGGTTTGTTCCTGCCAGCAGGGCTCCATGGCACAGACACAATCCGCTCTCCTGGGCTGCCCCGGCGCGGCATTCATCGCACGGCAGCACCACCAGCCTCAGCCAATATTAGCTCTGGTCTATGCAACTCTCACTGTTTAAATTCGGCAAGTTTGCCTCTTCCCAGATTTGTCACTTATTTGTCCAGAGCAAAAGCAATCTGGAGAAGCCAATCAGCAGAATAAATAATGTGGAAACGGGTAATTTCTATAAAACCAAACTTCTAAGTAACAATTGTTTAGCAAGCCCCAGATCCAAAGGCTGCTCAGGGTTTTGCTGAGTCTCCCACTGCTCCTATAGTCAGAGTGAGCTCAGGACACGCTCAGCGCATTCCAGCATTCGGACCACTGTGTTCAAAACAGTTTCCTGCTTTCTCTGAACCTCTCATCCATTTTCCCCTCATCATTATTCTGATGCAAGAACCCCCATGCTATTACTCACTTCTGAGCTGTCCAAAAGGAACTCAGTGTCCATGGAATGCATTTGCAGGCAGAGGACTGGGAAATAACCGGTTCCTGATTAACTACACTGGTAGAAAAACCCACTGGCTTCAGATTGATGGGACCTACAGTGTGAAGTCCTCGAGTATTTCATAGCATAAACAGCAGAGATCTGGAGAGGTCTGGATTTGAAAGGAATAAAGAGTGACTTCCCACCTTGGGAATTTATCATCTGTGGAGAACAAGACTGCAACAGTTTAAGAGAGATGGGGTCACAGGATAGTGATTTTATACTCAGGAACAGCTGGGTTTTGCCTTTTTTTTTTGTTTGTTTAAGGCCTGCCAACTGGCATGTGTGTGTTCTCCTCCAGACAATTACATTAAAATCCTGCACTTGAACAGAGAATCAGAATATCCTGAACTGGCAGGGACCCACAGGATCATGGATCCAGTGCCAGGCCCCACACAGACACCCCAACAATCCCACCAGCTCTGGGAGCGCTGTCCAAACGCTCCTGGAGCTCTGGCAGCCTTGGGGCCGGGACCATTCCCTGGGGAGCCTGTTCAGTGCCCAGCACCCTCTGGGGGAAGAACCTTTTCCTGATATCCAACCTAAACCTCCCCTGACACATCTCCAGCTGTTCCCTCGGGTCCTGTCCCTGGTCACAGAGAGCAGAGATTGGAGCTGCCCCTTGGGAGGGAGCTCCAGACCACAGCGATGATCCTTAACACTCCAGAGAGAAAGGGAAGGATGAAGCGAAGCAAAGATTCTGCATCTCAACCTTTCTGACCTTGCAAGCAAATGCCATTGTCCCCAGACACAGAGATTCTCCAAACCCAAGATAAAAGCACCTCCAAGCTTAAGCCCCTCCAGCCCAGACATGTAAAGCTCTTGACAGGAGCACCACTGCACATTCCCAAGATGCCTGTTCTATGATTCCACTCTAGGAAACTCCAGGCACAGGTGTGTGATCAATGCCACGGGAACCCCAAGCTTCTGAGGGAGGCCCTGGAACACCCACCACAGCCAGCCCTGCATCCTTGTCCTGCACAGCAGCCACTGGGGCTCCAAAGCCAAACTAAACAATGCCCTCACCTTGCTACCAGAGGTGACTCCTTGGTGATACCTTGGCGTTTTCCAAATATTTAAGCCAAAAAGTTATTTTCTAACAATAAAAATTGGCTAAGCCAAATTAATCTGGCGTCCCCCTCCACAGATGAGAATGCTCCTGGAGACCTCCTAAATCTCCTAACTGTAGGAGAGTACATTACCATTTCCAATACTGAAATGGTAATTGTGACATTCACCAAGAACAGATGTTCACCAATACCTCTTGAAAATAAGAGGATGTTCTTTCTAGCAAGGAAAACTGAAAGAATCATCCACTCCCTTATTGTCTCTTCTCACCTGCTGTAATACAGTGACAATGGAGAGATACTTTAATTTTTATTAAGGGCAGTCAGTCCAGCTTTTCCCAAAACACTGGCCCAAGTGCTTTCACTAAATTAACACTGCACCCTCTAAACAACCCTCATTCCTAGAAGCCACATTGCTGAGGACATTTAGTGTGCAAAGACTGTTTGAGTAAGTCTATCCTACATCACTGTTAAGCCCAACAGTGATGCCATTTGGTTTATAATTTCTTCTTTTTGTGTAATTTGGGAAAATTCTATTTTCACTCCTTAGTAGCAAATGCTGTATTTCTTCACATCCGAACAGACAATGTTTCCGTTGGCACTCACAGGATCCTCCCCCAGAGTGCACACAGTGTACGTTCAATTTTATTTTTATCAGAGCTGAGCCCCAGCCAGCAGGGAGTGGTAACAAAGCCCACAGATCAGAGAGATTTGTTTGGGACTGATTCAGGAGCGTTGTGTGAAAACCAGAGCGTTAATGAGGCACTCTGGCAGTTCTGGTATGTTCTGTCCTGTATCACTCTCTGACAACCATCACTGCTATACCAGTTCACAGAATCACAGAGCCCCAGAAAGGTTTGGGATGGCAGGGACCTTAAAGCTCATCTGGTGCCACCCCCTGGGCTGGGCAGGGACACCTTCCATTAGACCAGGTTGCTCCAGTTCCTGATTTCTCCTCTGCAGCTCTCCTCACTTCAGATGAACAGCACCCAGTGACCGCAGTCATATTTTTTTAAGCTGGAATACTTTCAATGCTCGTTCCAGCCTTTCTGGGCCAAGCACTCCCAGCTGGTTATGGCGTACCTGCTGCACGACAACGAGCCGTGTCACAACTCACACCAGCACCGCAGCCACTGCCCCGACCACGCTCTGCCACAGCTGTAACACCGCGCCTGCAAACTGCCAGCTTTCAGGAACAAATTGGTCCCTGCAGCAGAGACAAACTCCTTCTCACCTTTTCCCATTTTACAGCCCTCCCTGCTTAGGCACAGCCCGTCAGTGCCACGGAGCTGAAGGCAGCCGTGCAAGGAGTGGGGTGACAGTCCTAAAGAACCTTCTCAAGGGGCAAATCCCTCCCCAGAACCACCTGGCAGGCTGCTTTGTGAAGGAAAAACACGTTAAAACAAATACTGGAATTAGAGAACCAGGCCCTCAGTATGGTCACAATTCCAGATCCCTACATAGTGCAGCCACAAAAATAAGGAGGGTTTAGGTTTTTTATGCTTCTTCTAAAAAGCTGAGGGAATAAAGGCAAATTGAACACTTGCAAATGAACCCGTTGCTTGTATGTTATTCCTGTAATGATACCAGTGAGCTTCACTTATTTAACTGGAATACTGCACTGAACTCACAGGCAGTGTCTTGGTTTAGGACCATTCCCAAAATCCAATCACCCAGCATCAGAATGAGGATATTACTGTGTAACTACAATGATGACCCGTGGTTCCCAAAAGCACTGATATTCTAGAAATCATTCTAAAATATGTATATTTCTGCCCCTACAGGTGTATTTTTTACTGCAGCCCTGCACCAGGTAACTGCAGGCACACAATAAAGCAACACAGGAAACCAAATCGTTTCATGCTCAAAGTTTTCTCATTGTGTACATAAAAACCTTACCCAAACCTCACCAAATTTAAGGCTGATGAGTGATTACACAATTATACAGGTACATTAGATATATATAATTACACTTAACTAAGTTACCAAGACTTCCCCTATCCTATAATTTTAAATAAGTGTTTAATTGCACGACCAGTTTTATTACAAGCACTAAGCAGGAACCCGGCAGCTGCTGTGTGTCTGGAAAGGGTTAGATACCAGTTAGGCAAGATGAATCAGCTGGAGTGACTCAAAATCCTTCCAGACTTCTCTGAGAGAGAACTTGGCCACTTCTCCTCCCCAAACACATGCAGAGTAAGTTCAGGGGAAACGTCCCCTTTGACTCGTGAGTCACAAGTCAGCACAGTGCCCTCAGACCTGCACTATCTCGGCTCTGAATCATATGAAACCAAAGTGGAATTTGCTGCAAACTCCCAGACTTTCTAGGATACACAGCACTCAGTATTTGTTCCTGGCCTGCTCCAGAGGGACGAGTCCTGACTTGGCTCCATCAGCTCCATCCCACCCACATCCAGCAGCACAGGGACAGCACACCAGGCTGTCCCTACAGCTCCTGCAGTTCAGAGAATCCCAATTCTGCTCTGCCCTGGGCCACCTATGCTGCCCAAGCAGGTGGGAAGGATAACAATTAAATATGCACTGGAAATAACCACACATCACATTTCAGCTCTGTAAGATCTGCCCTAAGATGTGGGTACTTCCAGGCCGCAGGAAGGAGCTTTCATGGAAAGGGAAGCCTCAAGCTTGGCCTTCTCACAGGTAAATTGATTCCAACAGATTCAAACTCAGATTTAGCACACCAAGTTTAAATAATCCAGCAGAACTTCATCTTAATTTCTTAATTTCTGGTCTCCTCCCTTTAGCACCAGCTCAGACCACAAGAATTAAAATTCTCGCTATTCTTGGAATCCCAGACTGGTTTGGGTTGGAAGGGATCTCAAAGATCATCTCATTCCATCCCCCTGCCAGGGACACCTTCCACTATCCCAGGGTGCTCCAAGCCCCATCCAACCTGGCCTTGGACACTTCCAGGGATGGGGCAGCCACAGCTTCTCTGGGCAACCTGTGCCAGGGAAGAATTTTTCCCTAATCTGCAATCTACCCCTGCCCTCTGTCAGTTTAAAGCCAACCCCCCTGTTCTAGTATGATTTCTTCCAAACTCTGTAGAGTTATTAATAAAGGAATTGCACAAGCAAGAGGCAGGAAACCCATAAAAGATTTTTAAAGAAGAAATCCAAATCCCCTGTGAATGTCTGTCTGATGGAGTCTGCTGCCAAGTTACAGCACAGGAGCTAAAACTCCTACTGAAACTAAGATCTCAGAAAGCAAAAATAAGCCACAATATCCACCACATCCAGTGACAGACAAAATTTGGAATTCTGGCTCTGTGTGACTGCTTTATAATTACGTTGTTTCCCACTCCTTTTGTATCAGCCTTCAACTTGTCACTACACTGCGACTGCCGTGTCAGTGGCAGGAAAAGCACCGTGTTAAAATGAAACTAAACATTGTCACTGTCAGTTTATGGAAGCGGCGCTAAAATGTCACCGTGAGCGCCCGTCACGGCGGGGCTGCCGCGGCCGTGCCACCGCGCCAGACGGGGACGCGGTGATGTCACCATGGCTTGCTGCGTCCCCGCCGGCATCCAGGGGGAAATTCCAGCGGGGTGAACTCCCATCGGGGCCAGCCTTCGCTGGTTTGTAAGTCTAAACAAAGCAGTGACGGATTTATCAGCCACTGTGCGCTGTGCTTGGCCAGCTGCTGCTGTGCGATCCAGGAGAGACCCACCGGGAACAGGGCACGGCCGGAGGGATGGAGCGCCATGGCAGAGCTGGACGGAGGCAGCACTGCACCCACACATCACAGAATCCACAGGAGCGAGGCTGGGGGAGATCACCCCTTCAGGGTCACCCAGTCCAACCATCAACCCAGCACCACTGTAACCTCCCCTGAGCCATGTCCCAAGTGCCACATCTGGATGCCTCTTGAACACTTCCAGGGATGGCCACTCCACCACCTCCCTGGGAAACTTATTCCAATGCCTGACCACTCTTTCAGTGAAAAGTTTTTCCTAATATCTATTCTGACACTGCCCTGGCTCAGCTTGAGGCCATTTTTTCTCCTCCCGTCTCTCGTTCCCTGGGAGCAATGGTATGTGCAGGTATCCCAAAATCCGCTTCCCTTCCAGCCACATCTCCCACAGGGAGCAGTGCACCAGTTACCCAGTGACCCACTCCAGCTCCCACAAAACACATCCTGGATCACAGCAGAGCTCCATCCGTTCCCCTGAACACCACGACACACCAGGGACTGCTCACATGTTTGTGCCACAATGAGCAAATAATGTCGTTTTGTTCGGGAATAATCTTAAATCTTTTTGGTAACAGGATCTGCAGAATTATTCCCCATTCACTTCTTAAGGGACACAAACCCCATCCTTTGCTTATACAAGCATTAAAAAAAGAAAAGAGAGAGGCCCCGAATTCACCGGAATATTCATCATTTCCAACCTTAAACCCACAGCGTACAAACAGACGAATCCAGCAAGTCAGAAAGCAAAGCCAATTTAATCTGTGGCTCCCCTGAGGTAAATGTAGTTCACAGTCCTGCCCCCACCCCAACCTCAGCCATAATCCCTGCTTCCTGGAGGTAAGAAAGCACTGGAGTGAGGAAAATTCTGCAGCAGGATATAATGATCCAAAATGACAGGGACAATAATGACAATGAATTTCATGTCTCCCAGTCATGAGCCGGGGATGCTTGACTGGGCTGACTCACACAATTAAATTGTTACAGGTACAGCAGGAGACGCAGTTATCGTGCGCGTGCTTTTGGGAAGGGCGCCTGGGGCAGCGCGCAGGGAGCGCCGCGGCCCTTCTGTCGGGAGCAAAGGGCTCATCCTGCAGGGACGTGGCTGCGCCCGCACCTCTGACAGCGGCAAAACTGGGTTAAACACGCGGCTGGCTCCGGCCAGTGATGTGATCCCTTCTGAAAATGACAAAGGAGCTCTGACGGACACCGCGCGGCGGGACTCGAGCGGCGTCCGGAGCGCACGGAGCCCCTCCGAGTGTGCCAGGGAACCGGGAAGCCCAGGCTGTGCCGGAGCCCCACCGGTGCTTGTGCCAACACCGGCAAGGAGAATGCTCCGGCCGCTGTGGGTTCAGCCCTGGGTTCACTGTGCCTGCATCCCAGCCAGCATTCCCCTCCTGAGCCCCCGCTTCCTTCAGGATTTCACAGACAGCTCCATTATACAGAACACGGGGCACAATGTATTGGAAAATAACGGGATATGGAGCATACACAGAGCATTTCCCCACCTCTACCCACGGTTAGTGTGCCTGCAAGGCTTCTCTCACCCACCCAGCCTCAGGTCTGAAACACCAAGAAATATGAGCAGCTGTGTATTTAAAATCACCTATGCAAAGTCTTTTCAGTGACAAACTGTCAGAGTTTTTATATCCGGGGAAGGAAAAACAGCCACAGAGTTGTCTGTAATACCCCTATTACAGCTCAACATCTCCAAATATCCATTTGTCAAACATGAATTATAAAGCTATAACATTTCATAATTCAGGACACACTCAAATCCTAGGAAAAATAGCTACAAGAGCCTAAATAAAAAAAAGCATTTATTCCATTTTTGACAGCTTAATGAATGCCCTACTCTTTTGCATTGATTTTTGTGTGTGTGTCTGTGTGTGCACGTGTGCCTGGGAAGGATTTCTCAGGGGGTTTGCTGTAAACAGGGAAAGCAAAATCATCTGCCAAGGCTTTTTCTACTTTTAAATAAACTCCACATTAAAATATTTCAGCAGAGAATGTATACAAAACTACTGAGAATGCAAAAAGCAAAAAAACCAACTACTTATATCCCAGTAAACATACTGGGGATTTGTAGAACAAGACATTAAGCAATCCAATGCCTTGATGTGGCAGAAGAGTCCCAGACACAGTGTATTTTAATTCCTTCTTTCAGAAAATAACAGTAAATTCAGAAAGCAGGGTCAGCAAAGCCCTAAAATTTTAAATTCAGGACTGATTCCAGAACACAAATTTTCCTTACACAACTAAAGGCTCATCTTGCAAGGCAAAATATGTTTAAAAAGTCTGCAAGCACCTAGAGACAGAAAAATAATGTATCTTAAAGAGAACCATGCCACTTGGAATTGCTGAATACTTTACACTGACACATTCTGGCTGGTTGGATCCCTGCTCTAATGGATTTCCTAGTTCTTACCATAATGAACTCTATATAATTTAAATGGAGATTAATTCTTCCATTTAAAGTGCTTTAGAACAATCCTGCCCGAGATCCTGAGCTCAGCCCAGCCTCTCCCTCTGCCTCCTCTCCAGATCTCCCGGAGTCCCTAAGTGGATCTGACAGATCCCTGCTCAGATAGCAGCCGCCTTCTCCCCCCAAAATGTTGCCTTTTTGCTATTCAGGAGTATCCTAATACCAACAAATGCTAAATGCAGTCTGACATGTCCCCCTAAGAAACAAACTTGTAAGTTGTGGCTTCAAAGCAAACCTTGAATAAATAGGACACGTTGTGTACACCCCGGCTAACATCCAACATATGCTTTGGCTTCCCGATGCTCAGGCAGAGCAAGAATAGCCTCTGGACAAGGCTGTGATTTGCTCTTGCTGGTACTTCCAACATTTATAATGTACCATTTTTTTGTGCCTGTATAAACAATTTAAAGAATGTAATGAAGACGACCCCGGCGCGTTTGGGAACACAACATCCTCATGAATTATGGATGGCCGGAGGTGCCACCGGCCCCAGCAGCACTCGCAGACCCACACAAAGAACAGCCCCGAGCCTCCCTTGCAAGGGGACAGGGCCACCACCGGGGCACGGCTGGGCAGGGGCTTTAGCACAGACAAAATTAACTCAGACACAGAATGCTTTTACTTCTTCCCCTTGGTGGTGGGGATCGACATCTGTGACCACTAACAGCTGTGTTATTTGCAATTACAGGGACGAGGAATAAAGGAAGGCAAGGAAACAGGATAAAACAGCATTTAACTGCACTTACAGAATCAGTGAAGATACTCCATCCTTAAAAGGCCAATTTATTGATTCATTCTTTAGGGAAGAGAGAAGAGATGGACAGGAGAAAGGTATCACCTACTTTAAGACTTGTATTTTTCTTTACCAGTATTTAATACTCTATTTTGTGACTAATCCCTCCGAAAGAACTAAACTGAGTTTAATTCCATCTTACCACCCTGTCCTCTACTTTCAGTTCCATCCCCTTTCCCTTTGTGCTCCATTCCTCTGGATTTAGGGTGTGACAGTACATCATTAAAATTCAAGTATAATAATTTACAAGACCTAAAGGGAGCTTGCTGAAATGTTATGACTTAAACCCAATTGCCTGTGGCCAGAACACAGGTTAATTGATCAGGATAGAACAGTTCATGTGCTACAACCCCACGTGAGACCTCCTGCCCCACAGAGGAGGCACCACAGACAAAACTGAGTTGAAATGTGACATATTTAGAACTGGGTGCAGCCTCAAAATACTCAGAGGTGTATTATCAACTCACAAATTTCATCCTTGACTGCTTCAATCCCACTTTATTCTTCAGAGAAACAGGTTTGGTGGAGCTTTGAGAGCTTTTTAAATTTTAATTCAAAACACCATTTCTTTACATTCTGCCTGAAAACAAGGATAACTAAGCTGTGTCTTATAAAGAAACCAAAGTAAGGCAAGACACACAATTTTTTTTCTTTTTTTTTTTCTATTTGACTCTTCCTTTGCAATATTCAGAGCGTGGGTGTGTTTCCTTTTGTTGGGATGGCACCAAAATCTCCAGAGACATCTCTCAGTCACTCAGAGGCCTGCCCTGCCCATGTTTGCCATCAAAGCCCATGTGGCATCTTGGTGCTGAATCTTTAGATTTACTGCAACACTGTTTAAAATAATTACTCGTTTAAGAAATGTGAAGACCAATTTTAAGGCTATCCTGAAAGGTGTGTCTTAGGAACGCTGGAGTAGCAAATAGCCACGATACAGACAAATCAGTTATTTAATCAGAAAAAACTTCACTGGATTATAAATAGATTTCAAGCTATAGTGCTCTTATGAGAAGTGTAATTACAGTTAAGAGAACCACTTCGTTCTTCTGGCAGGCTCCTGGGATCCCTTAAAACAGGCTAAGGAATAGCTCAGAATAAGGGGAAAATATATCTGAATTCCTTCTCTGTATGCTATCTACAGCAGCTCCTGGTACTGGGTACAAAACCCATCACATAATCTCATAACTAATTTTGCTAAATAACCTCTTATTTCCTCCACACATTAAAAATAAGACAACGAGATGCAGTCTCCATCAGAGACAAGTAAAAATCAAGTCCATCCTTTAAATTCCACCTACACCCAACAAGAACCTGCACATACATATTCCCAAACAAATATATGAATTTTTCATTGTTTTCCCATGCTGCTGGGCTCTGAGACACCTGCAATTACCAAGCTTTAGCCAGAAGCCTCATAAACACCGTCAGAGTCCTTCCCAGTCCAGAACCCCTTTGATGAGCTGATGAACAGTGCAAATGCAGTTCTACAAAGGGAAAAGAATTCCCTTTAGAATCCACCTCGTGTGGAGACCTTTCTGCTGCCAATAGGCCAGAAACCACATCTCCACCAGAACACTTTCACACAGCTCTGCACCCACCAGTCGAGGAAACCATTACACCTTCTCCTACGTCCAGTAAGTTGCTGTCACGAAAACAACATTTATCTCCCAAATTAATGCCTAAGAGGCAAATGGAATCCTTCAAGCTGTTGTTGTTCCCTCTAGAGACCCAGTATAGAGGATCTCCAGCCTGGTACTTGTGTTTCTGCCCCAGTCCCAGCACGACATGACCACTGAAGACCCTGAGAGGCAACGTACCATCGTAGTAGACAATGGCTCCCACCAGCTTGTCCTTGCGCAGCATGGGGAACAGCTCCAAGGCCCGGGACTTGGTGAGCACGTAGCTGCTCTTCAGGCACTGGCTGCCCGCCACCAGGTCATACAGCTTTATCCCAACCCAGTAGTATGGCAACTGCCACCACCTGAGGGGAAAGAAACACCCATGAAGTGAAGATTTAGAATTTAGAAGTGCGTGCACAGGCTGTTAATGTAACACAGAATATGGTGAGTAACAGAATGTTGTCTTACAGCGGTTTTACCTTGTACCATCACACAAGCTCGTGGTACCACAAGATAATGTAAACACTCCAGACTTAGGTATTGTTTGCTACTGTTTTCAACTGAGCTACTCACCGCAGTGAGTCAAACAGATTCAAGGCTTTATTTGCTCTAGAATTAGGATCTAAACAGGGGTTTTGTGCCTCAGTGTGAGATACTAAAGCTGTGTGTTGCTGGGAGAACCTGGCTGTGTGTGCAAGTGGGTTCCTTCAAGGCACATTCTAAGGCCTCCTGTACAAACAGGACCACAATAAACGCAGGCAATACATGAGCTACACAAGCTCCAGCTCTTAACAAGCCCCTTCCACTAAGACAGGAATGGGCTTAATAAAATAAAGATCCTTCAGCAAAATCTCCCTGCTCTAAGTAGCCTGTTCCAGTGAGTAATCGGTCTTACAGACTGAAAAACCAACCCAAGGCACTGAGTGTCTTCCTCAGAGAAGGAACCTGTTCCCTCCACCCAACCGCCCCGTGCTCGCACAGACTGAACAGCACCTTGCTGGGAACACTGGGATGGTGTGTGAAGACATGAGTGTACTGACAAAATAGCAAATACGTCCTGGGAATGGGAGCTCTTTCCAGCTGTCCCTGCTGGGGTGCTGGAAAGGCACTGAAGAGCTGCACCCCAGGATGCGCCCCCCGAACCAACATCACTGGCTGGGGTACAGGAAAATTTCATGCCTGTACAGCCCAGCAACATCTCCCCTGCTGGAGGACAGAGCCTGGGACGGCTCTAAGGAAGAGGCACCGGGACACCTCTCCTGGGCCAGGGTGTGCTTGTCAGAAGCAAAGGTAAAGCAGAGAAGGCAGAGCAGAGCTTACTTGTAGATGGGGAGCATGATGGGCAGCGGGGCCGAGAGGTGGGGAGCGCTCCCCAGCAGGTGCGCGCGCTCCTCCAGCGCCTCCTTCACCATCCTGTACTGGAAACACCGGCGCGCGTCAGTCCCGCAGCGCCCGGCCCGGGCTCCGCGGGAAGCGCTTAGCAAGAAACCGCGGCGAGGTATCGACACCTCACACCGCTGTCACTGGGCTTTCAAAAACACACTGCCATCTGCTGAAAACGCCAAAGGTTAAGGAAAAGGATCCCCAACAAAGTTAATTTTCAGTAGTTGCATCTTGGTGTCTTGGCGGGTCAGCTGGAGAACTTTTGATTTGAACGTAGAGCACAGTAAGCCATGTTGCCCTAACCATGGGCAGGAGGCACTTCAGGAGGGCTAGGACACAGCTTCCATGCCAATTCCCACAGTCCAATCCCATCCTAACTCCAAGCCTCAAATGCAGAAGGGTTCTTCTCCCAACCAATCATTGTGCCTCAATGTGAAGTTGTTCTTTGGCAAAAAAGAGGGATTTCTGTAGTTGGATAACTGCATGGTTTAGCTATTTCCCCCAAAAAATCACCACTTCTGCAGCAGCATTACAACCACTAAAACATACTTTGAGAGGTTCCAATGGGAAGATGATGTGATTCCTCAAAACAGGAATATCAGGCTTCCACCCGCACAAGAATGCACAAAAGCATTTATACACCATCACCCATTTACCATATTTTTTCCCCATGCCAAAATAAATCACCTCATTTACCATCTTTTTTCCTTATTCCAAAATAAATTGCTTATTTACAATATTTTTTCCCATTCAGAATTTAATCACTCATTTACCATCTTTTCTTTCCCCATCCCCTTTCCAGAACAGGACAGCCACTCACTCCCCCCAGTGCATGACATTACTTGTTTTTGTTCTGAGACGAGCCCAGACTCTGCCTGCCTTCCCCAAAATCCACAGCATCACACTGCCCGTCAAAGCGCTGCCTTCCCCAGCCCGGAAAGCTGCCCTGGAGAAGACACTTCCCATGCACAGTGGCTGCGGAATACAACAGCCCAGCACCAGAAAGCTCAAAAGGAGACTCTGCTCTAACTGGGACAGGGGAAGTGTCTACCAGCAATTTTTGCTTAACAACCAGCACAAACAATTACCTGCTCGAAATCCAGCTTCATGATGGCCTTCTGGAGGTACCTCACTCCACCATGGATCAATTTAGTGCTCCTGCTGCTGGTCCCCGATGAGAAATCATCTCTTTCTAGAAGGGCTGTTTTTAGTCCTGTGTTACCAGAAAACCAAATTAACTTCTTAAATTACACAATTTGTATGTAATTCATTAAAGACACTTCTCTAGGGTAGAGACAATCACAAGAAAAATTACTCTGTACATGGATAAATTTGTATTCAAAGTGTGGTGCACTGTCTATATTGTAATGAAAAATTTTAGCCTCCTTCCTGAGGGAAAAGTCAAACCAGAACTTAAACAGAAGCACATTAAAACCTCGATATTTCACAATGGGAAGGCATTACAGCACATTACAGGGGCCACGCTCCCGCAAGCAAATGAGAGCTTGGATGCATGGCAGGAACAGAGGGGTTTCATGGATACTTTTAACCCTTTGCAGCAGAGAGCTCTAAACCCCTTGCACTAACGATTTAAGTGGCATTCCAGAGAGGGAGACAATTGGCAGCTCTGCTTACTTAGAGTTTGCTTCAGAGGTGCCCACAACCAGGGGAGAGACAGAGTGCAGATGTGGGGCACACTTGGAATTTTGACTTAAGACAGGGAACAGTCTGATCAGGCTGATTCACAGAATCCTTTGGGTTGGAAAAGCCCTCCAGGATCACTGGAGTCCAACCACACTTCAGCCCCTCAATGTCCTTCTTGTCATGAGGGACCCAGAACAGGACACAGCACTTGAGTGGCCTCAGCAGTGCCAGCACAGAGATTTTAACATCTATTGGTCTCCCAAAACTTTTATGTCCTTAAAAAAATCTAATTATTACTGGTAACTTCCAAAGATCAGAGCAATTTATTTTTGTCAAATGTGACTGAAGATTAATGGACACAATCAGAAATAATTTGGCGAAGATTTATCAAACACATGAAAAGCAAAATTTGTTGTTAAGTGAAGCAAACACAATAAAAGAGCGAGTTCCATGAATGAACAGCAACGAGACACAACTCATTAACCAAATGCCTGTGAATAAGTCACACCTCAAATCTACCGATAAAATCGGTATATCCAAGAGAAGCATAAACAGAGATTAACTGTAATAATTTCTGTCTGCTTTACAACTGCATTTTCTGCCACAGCATAGCAGAGGCAGAAGTGAAAAGATCCCAAGTTCTTCTTTGTCCCATGTTATTAAATATAACCACCACGCTGGAGTTTGGATTTACCTCCCTGTGTGCAGACCTTACTGCTTTACCCATTCCAAATTATCACACCTTCTGGACTAGTGTTTTCCAAGTCAAACTACAAATCACTCCTAGGGTCAGGTTTAGCCTCTATTTCTGAGGTACAGGTTAAAGAACCTGAAAACTTCAGGGCTCTCTACTCTGGCCAGTTCCCCAATGGTGGGGCAATGGGAACACAGATCTGCTGTGTGACCTTCAAGTTCCTTTTGCCTTCTGAGAACAGAGGTTTTCTAAGCAGGATAATCCCCCCCTCTACCTTCGAGTACTTTTAAGTTTGTTATAAGCTGTGTAACCCAAGAAGGAGCTGCAATGAAACCCCCAGGCCTTTACCTCTGGTGGCTGCATCCAGAGCACAGCCACAGCCCGTGGCTCCCCCGCCGATGACAAGGACATCGAATTCACCGCTGGTTTGCAGGGCCAAAATCTGCTGCTCTCTTGTGGGGAGATGGTCCTGCTTTACTGGAACAGCTTCTGCAGCTTCAACCTGCACCAAGGCACCCTGCAAAGATGGAACACAGCCCATGAGGACCCGGATTTGTTGTGTACATGCACATATGGGGGACAGACACCCCCCAGTTCCCAGCCTTTTCTAGAAACAGAAAGGTAAACTCACATAGTCCCAGCCACTTCCCCCGTATTTAATAATAATATTGCATTAAAACACTGAGGAGCAAACAGTACTAAAACCACATGTTTATTTCACCTTGCCTACTTCAATGTAACACTGTACTCAAGTGTTACTACCTGTATTAATTGCTCCTTGGAACACTCAAATGTTACAGGATGCTATTATTATTTTAATAAACATTATAAAGGAAGCATTTTAATAAACAGACAGGAGGTTGGGCTCTCAACTCTCTACCAAAAAATCCACCACAGCAAAGGAGGTAGAGCTGAGTGTACATTTTATATTTCATACAGTGGCATTAACCCAAGTTCAAGTTTGATCAGGTTCAGGAGACAATTTGACTGTCAGACATAGTGCACTGAAACACCAAAGAAACTCTAATTCCACATCCTTTTTGAGAATCTTCTAATCAACGCAGTTTATGTCCTACAGCATGTTGTAATACAACTTTAAAGTGACAAAGCTTAATGATGTGGCAGTTTCCACACAAGTTCACATTTTCCTGGAATGGCTTTGGGAACCTCTCTAGTGCTCTGGCTGATATTCCAGGAGCCACTGCTGCTGTCTGTGCAAGGACTGTGGAGAGAAGGGCTGATGCTCAGCCACCTACCAGGGACCATGGTTGAAACGTGAAGGGTTTGAGCAGTTTCTGAAGGCTCTCTGCTGTTAACATCAACTTAAGCTGAACTCAGAACTCCTCCAGTCCCAGGAACCCCAAGCCCTACAGCTGCTCACACCCGTCACCCTCAGTCTGAGCCCCCGTGTGGGTTCCTGCTCACCCCACTGTCCATCCACCGGGCTGAGGCAGCTCTCAGGTGCTCACACATCAGCTCCCACACCACACAAGTCACTCTCATCTTCTCCTGGCTTTCAGCTCTACCTTTGCATATTGTTCCAGCTGTTTTGCTCCCAGATTTCCCTCATTCCCCACCATCCCCCGTTCTGCACAAAACCTGACAGTGAATTTCTCTCATTGTCATTTTTAAGACCTGAGGGACCCAACTCTGCCACAACAGAACTACCTAGCCGATTCAGAATGGATCAAAATAAACAAACAGGAAATTAGGAATTAACATTTCCATTTCTTGAAAATTATAAACACTTTGGACACCAGAAAAACCTGTTTAATGCTGTAATCTAAGGTCTGAGCACAGCCCACTCTCCAGGCCAAATGGCAGACTTAACTATGCAGAATAGCTTGTGTCCAGATCTCCTAGACAGGAAAGAGCAAACTAATAAAAATTCAAGTGACAAACCACAGAAACTCCTTTCCAGCCAAGCACAAAAAGCCTCAGTTCAGATTATATGGTGCATGCAACCTAAATATTTTTGTTCAGAATTATTTGCTCATTCCTCAGCAGTATTACGATTTAAGCGTGCAAGTTCTGTGTTCCTCTCACTACAGCTGAAAATATAAAATCTAGTAACCAGTAGCCATGACTCAAGGAAGTGTGTACTCCACAGATAATTAATGACCAGGTTCACTCTGCAATCCGGGATTGTATTGACCATAATGCAAGCAGCTCCTGCAAATCACTTAGGACAGCAGCAACCACTGTCACTGCACGTGTGGCACAATTCAATCCACAGGGAAAGCCGGGCTGGAGACAGAGTCCTTCACTTCATACTGAGGATCAACGAGTCCAGAGGAGGCCACGGAGCTGCTCCAAGGGCTGGAGCCCCTCTGCTCTGCAGCCAGGCTGGGAAAGCTGGGTGTGTTCACCTGGAGAAGAGAAGGCTCCAGGGAGACCTTAGAGCCCCTTCCAGTGCCTAAAGGGGCTCCAAGAGAGCTGGAGAGGGACTTGGGACAAGGGATGGAGGGACAGGACACAGGGAATGGCTTCCCACTGCCAGAGAGCAGGCTTAGATGGGATATTGGGAAGAAATCCTTCCCTGTGAGGGTGGGGAGGCCCTGGTACAGGTTGCCCAGAGAAGCTGTGACTGCCCCTGGATCCCAGGAAGTGTCCAAGGCCAAGTTGGACGGGGCTTAGAGCAACCTGGGACAGTGGAAGGTGTCCTGCCCATGGCAGGGGTGGAATGGGATGAGCTTTAGGGTCCCTTCCAACTCAGTCCAATCTGGGATACCATGATGATACCATGAGTTCTAATCTTCCCAGATATAAAAGGAAAATTAAGATTCAGAACAAATCCCAGCATGACCAGTGGTTTTCCCCAAGCGCGGTGATCCCTGTGGGATCAGCTCTGTCCCCCAGCCCATGTGGGGCACCCGGGAGCTGCACTGAGCGCTTGCCCAACCGTGCCCAGCTCAGCCCCAACTGCAAATGCTGCTAACAAAGGTCTGCTCATTCCAGGGTGTGCACAGCCACAGCAGCCCTCAAACACAGCCCTCAAACAGAGCCTCAGCTCCCGAGGCACACACACAGAGCGGGAGCTGCGGCGGGAAGCAGAGAGGTGAATCCTGATGAGCCTCCGTGTTTACACATTAGCACATGGCTGCTGGCAAAGATCACCAGATGAGGGACAAAGTTTGGGCACTTCAAAGAAATTCAGCTTCCACCTTATTCTTCTGGCCATGGAATTCTGTGCATTCCCACGTACCCCCGCCTCTTGCCCTGCTCTCTCACTGCCCCTCTTGTCTCTAGCACTGATATAAAACTTTTATTTCCCTAAAATACAGCAGAAACGTATCATAGAATCCCAGAATGGCTTGGGTTGGAAAGGACCTTAAAGCTTATCCTGTTCCACAGCACAGACACCTTCCACTATCCCAGGTTGCTCCAAGCCCCATCCAACCCGGCCGTGGGCATTTCCAGGGATGGGGCAGCCACAACCTCTGTAAAGCATGGAACATTGATGCAGTTCCAGAACACGTTTTTCCAGGAGTGACAGACCCAAGAAGAGAGACAGTGAGAGGATCCAGCTGTTCCTGTCTCCACTCGTTCCTCGGTGGCTGTAACACATCCATCTGCCCAGTGCTCTGCAGAGCTATCTCCCAGCTTTCCCTGCCAAAAGGAGATGGGAAAGCTGCACAAAGACTTTCCCCTCGAACACCCAACACCAGCAGGGCTGCAGTGGGTCTGGGCTGCAGTGCCAGGGTCAGTGGCTCCTGCTCCCCCTTGCTGAGCTGCTGCTTCAGCACTGCCACATCATCCCAGTGAGGGCAGACAGGCAGCTGCTGCCAACTGCCCAGCTTCCCTAAATGTCACCCTGCCACTCCGAGACGGCAGGGACAAGCAGGAAATTGGGAACACTAAAAACACCCGTGGCTCTGCCTTGCACATGTTTTGGCTGAGCAAGTTCAGCCACATGGGCTCAACTTCCCTGAGGTTTAGAGAAGGGAAAATCCCCACCTCCAAATTCACCTTGCACTGCCTTTCCAGACAATCTTCCAAGCATACTACTTAACTTCAGGAAAATAATAGAACACCAGAAAAGCCAAATTTGGAGTTCAAGAAATATTGGCATCAGTTGGGTTTGACTCTATGTTTTGGTTTGTTTCTGAACACATTATTTACAACAAATAGCAGAGCCCAGAGCAGAGTCCCCAGCATCCAGCCCCTGATATAGCCAGAGCATGGAGATTAGCCCTGGAATATAAGCAGAGTGATTAGTACCAGGAATTGATATAGATATGATGCATCTTGCTGTCAATTAAATGGGGGAGTGAAGAAAAGCTGCACACAGGGATTCCATCTGCAGTAACGTGATTAGTTTGGCAGTGAACAAGTGTGTTTACTGAAATAAGCAATTGCTGTTTATATCTACAATTTCTCAGGCAAGAGTTCCCTGAATGGTTTTGATTACGCTCTTAGTGAGAGGAATTTAGTTTGGCAGTTTGAATTTAATCATCAAGTTAAAAAGTGATCTAGTAATCCATAAGCCAGTGCTCCCGTTAATTTGCTACTGTAAATCTCCAGGTAGGTTTGCAGAGTCAAATTCATCATCCTTATTCATTTAAACAAAAAAATAAAGTAATTAAAACTCCCCAAAGCAGACCCTGATGCATTATCATATTATCACACTATTGGATTCACCTGCTAAGCAATTTCAACTGACCAACAATGCACTCACACACCAGGAAGAGCAGGATTGGGAAAGGACAGCAATGTCCTACAACTCCAAACCAAAGCACTGCCTTTTCCCTTAGTGATTATGGGGAGAGAGGGGAAGGAAAAGCCACCAGTGGTCTCCAACTCGACTTGGCACATCCAAGAACACTCCGCCACACCTGGCACCAGCCTGCTTAGGTCAATGCATTAAATAAAGGCCCAAAGAACCAGAACGCAGCAGTTCAGTCAGGAAGCAGGAAGAGCTGGTACTTCCAGTTCTGTCCCCATTAGTGCTGGAAGTGCTGATGAAAGAGCCAGCAAAGGCTCACTGTGTCACCTGGGCCACTCAGGTGTCTGAGTGTTTGAGGCCAAATCACAGAATCCCAGAATGGTTTGGGTTGGGAGGGATCTTAAAGACCATCAAGTCCCACCCCCTGCCATGGGCAGGGACACCTTCCACTATCACAGGATGCTCCAAGCCCCGTCCAACCTGGCCTTGGACACTTCCAGGGACGGGGCAGGAGGTGGAATGATCCAGGTTTCAAGGTCCCTTCCAATCCCTACTGTTCAGTTGCAGAAATGTGACCCAAAATGTCGGTACATGTATGTGTACAGAAAAATTAGCTGGGATAAAAGAACAAGTGGTTCTGTCATTTTGACACCACGATCACAACCTGTAAAACCCTGGGGAGGTTTAATCTGTCTCTGGAAGTTCACAGTGGCCATCCATCCCCAGAAAAACCGGAATTCCCCAAATTCTGGAATACAGCAGACAAGATGCAACAAGTGAGATCTCCAGGTGAGTTTGCCCTTCCAACTTCTCTTATTTAACAGCACTAAAACTTGCAGCTGCCATTTTGACAGTAATGAAGCCAGACTGTAAAACCCTGGGATAAAGCCTCTGGAGAGTGCATTATCAGCTTGGAGCAAAGCAGGCAGCCCGATGGGGAGCTCACTTGAAATGCTGGGGTTTATTTTCTGCAACAGTATCTGAAGCCATAAGAATCCTGGTTTATCCACTTCCCAGCTAGGCTCCCCAGAAATGACTCATCTCATTCCCAGCTGCTCCTCCTCCTCCTCCTCCCCACAGAAACAGCCAGAAGAGGGATTTAAAAGGTGCGTGGATGTGGCACTTGGGGACATGGGTCAGTGGTGGCCTTGGCAGTGCTGGGCTGGACTGGGTGGTCTTGGAGGAATTTTTCAACCCAAACAAGCCCATGGTGTGATGACGGAGAAGGGAGTTCAAGAGCATGGTGACTCTGACCCTCCTGGGAGAAGCAGATATCCCAGGGAGATCTATTTTCTCCAACAGCCAAATCCAACACACAGACTCACACTGGAACCTACTGCACCTCTTTCTTTGCTGCTGCTTCACTGTAACAGATCTGCAACACCACCCTTCTCTGCTGGGGAACTGACTCTGTCCATGCCACACTCTCCTGCAGGACAGCCCTGGAGCGACCCTGGCTCACCAGGGCTGGGCTGTGCCCACCAGGGACAACGGGCACCTGCCCAAGGACTTCCTTGGCACACATCCTGTCCCCAGCCTTAGCAACTCAACAGGGGCTGGCACCAGGACTGTTTTGAAACTGAGATGCTCAGAGGTAGCACTGGTGGTTTCACTTCCAGCTTGTAAGCTTGAAAATACTGTCCAGACTCAAGGCTTTTACTTCAATCAGGACTTTCCACTCCTCCTGCAACTAAGTAAAGCCCCCAGTAGCACCCAAAGGTCATTTTTAAAAACTATTTGTACAAGCCTGACATATGCTCCGACAGATTTTAAGTTTCCTATTTTATCAGAAATCATAATTAATACTTACGTGTTTGTTTCTATACTGAGAAAATTGAGAGAGGCCAAAAACTGTTGCTATGGCACCTCCTCCAATGAGAGCAGTTCCTTTCACTGCCTTCTGAAATGCCATTTTTTACTGGAAGAAAAGAAGATAAAAAATAATTGGCAGTTTTACCATGTCAGGATCTGGGCTACACAGAATAGACCATTTGAAGAAAGTAATGACAATGTTGTGACAAGTTGAAATTTAGGGTAGCAATGTCTTAATTAGCAATTTTCACTGCAATATTAATAATTTCTAAACAAAGTCTAGACAAAGGCAAGCCAGAATGCTCTGGTGTTTGGTGAGAAAGCTGAAGGGCAAAAGAGTATTTAGATGTGAGTAGATACGCACACACCCCCCAATCAGCGACCCTTGTGCATGTGACAAGAACTTCCAACACCATGGCAAAGGCAGACCAGGAACACCCTGACCCCAGGCACACGGCCACCAAATCCTTATCCCAACTTCCCAGGGAGAATCTGCTCCACAACATCACCGCTAGCTCCCTTCCCGTCCCATCAAGCTACTGCTACAATCCCATTAGCCTGACAGCACTCCCTCCTGCTTTCCCAGCAGGAATTGTGCCGCAGCCCAGCCTGTCCTACCCCGGGATGGTGGCGGAGCGGGGCCCTCAGTGAGGAGCAGCAGCACAGACAGGGACAGGATGAAGCAGCTCCAAAGCAGTGGGGTGTTTTACCACCCAGCTCCAGAGGGTTTGAAACCAGCCCTATGTGGGTCAGGCAAATTCTTAATAGACCCAGTGTTCGGATCCTGAATGACCAATTTGCATGGGACTGACCTGCATGTTAAGCAGGCACAGCCTGCTCCATCTCCCCCGGCCCGCGGGGCTGTGCCGCCTTAGGGACAAATCCGTCCCGTCTGGGGGATCCCGTCAGCGCTCCGGACACGGAGGCACCTCTGTCCAGGGCACAGATTCACCCAGCAGCCTCCAGACAGCAGATTTAGCACCAATAAAGCTCAGAGCACACACGGACAATGTGAGCAGCCCCATGCCAGGACTGGAGCACCAGCAGACTTACAACACGTTGGGAGCAGCCCTGGCCAGGAGCAGGGAGCCAGGACAGCCCCCATCCCAGGCAAACACACAACCAGGGCACCTCACTGAACTGCTCGTGTGCCTGCACATGCTGACACACAGACGTTCCCAGGCTGGAATGCCTCAAAGGAAGGAATTCCTCCCTGTGAGGGTGGGGAGGCCCTGGCACAGGGTGCCCAGAGAAGCTGTGGCTGTCCCATCCCTGGAAGTGTCCAAGGCCAGGCTGGACGGTGCTTGGAGCATCCTGGGATAGTGGAAGGTGTCCCTGTCCATGGAACAAGATGAGCTTTAAGTCCCTCCCAATCCAAACCTTAACCTCATTCCCTGAGCGCTTTGCCTGCAGCACACTCAGTGTGGGGGAGATTCCCCACACAATTTCTGGTGCAGACATTCGATGCAGAGCTGCTCTGTGTGTGAACTGTATGTAAGGGATCAGTGGCCAAGACTTGCAGCTTCCCACAAGTTTTTCCAAAGAGGGGCATTTATGCTCTTGGAGATTCCCACCATGACATTCCTTTCTGCATCACATTTTCCAATTACTTCTTACGATGGTTGCAAAAAAGACCAACTTCGTCTTTCCTTTCTGCTGTGACAGGGAGAAGTGAAAGGGAAAGGCAACAGCCAAAGCCCCAGCAAGGGAAGCTCCTGGGAGGGAAGTTAATGGGGAGGCCTGGCCTCAAATGCTACAGCACCTCCATGGAAACGTGGAGGAAGACTATGGATAGTCACAAAGCTGTAACACAGGACGGAATCCGGGGCAGCACAGGAATTAAAAGAGCAGCTGGAACACTCCCGCTGCCATCTCTGCCCTGCAGGAGCTCAGACAATCCACATGGCTCTCGAAGCCACACGACACAAGATGGTGCCAGGAGTAGGTGCACACATACCATCCGAGCACTGCAGGACACGCACCTCTAGCAAGGCTCCAGGAGTCAGGAATGGCAGCTCTGCTCCCAAGGGAAGGCTGGTGGCAGTCACAGAGCAGTTTCACACACCTCACGCAGCAGCAAAGGAGGCGCTTCAAGAGCCTGAAGCCCTCCAACTGCCTGTGCTGGAACACGACACGTCTGCAATGAGTCTAAAAGGAACAAACGAGCATCTTCCAAGGAGCCATCTCACACGCCTGCAGAGACATTGGCTTGCAGGGAAACAAAGGGAAGTGTGCCCTTTCCACGCTGTACGAGCTCAGGAAGAAGGGTGATGGCTGAAGCACAATCCCTGTTCATCCCTGCTCAGAACCAGGGTTCCTGCAAGCACAGCCAACACTCATCCCTGCTTCTTGTCCCCTGGCTAAGACCTCTCCTGAGACTTCACTCTGGAGACCAGGGACATACCTGCCAGAGTTACACCATTACATTTTCAGGGAATTTAAGCACAAGGTACACAAACCACTGACGAAGAGCCTCACTGAGCATCACCTATGCCAGCTTGCTTTAAAAACGCAGTTTCCCAGACAGCTCTGAAAGTGATTTATTTTTCTTTTTCAAGGAAAAAAATCATGATCTTAAGACTGCAAGTTCTACTTGGCCTTTTTAACAAGTATTTTATCAATACTTCTAAAACAATCCCCAAATCCAACCCCTCCGAGTATTTAAAACTGAAGAAATAATGTAACTATTTGATATTTACATCTTTAGTTTGGGATTACAAAAACATTACTACTGCATCAGCTCGAGGCCGTTTGCTCTCGTCCTGTCCCTTGTTCCCTGGGGTCTGCTGGGAGACCAACAAGCTCCTCTACCCATTCAGGCCATAAATATTCCTCATTATAGATAAATAAAGGTCAGTCAGACTTCAGAAGCTAATTAATTCCTGTCCACAGCAACTCAGGGGACACCAATGGTGAGTGCCAGGCACAACTATGGTGGGCACAGAGCTGTAGGCACACAGGGAATGGGGTCAGGATCACTTCCAGCAGGAGCTGACCCCACTCTCCCTGCGGATACAGCTGTTCCAACCACGCTGAAGGGACATTAGATGTGCCCCGGGGAACAGCTTTGCCACTTGCATCACGCAGGTGACATCTCTAACACCCAGAACGGGCTCGGTGCCCGCTGTACAGGAGGATCTCTGGCCTCGGCTGCCGGGAAGGGGCTCCCCTCTGCTTGCCCAATACCAGGAGCGTGTGGCATTAACTCTCCTCAGAGCCGAGAGCCGATTACAGGCAATTCTCCCGAGAAAGGAACTCTCCCGGGAGACAGCTGCTCAAATTGCCACATTCATCTTGCTCACGATCCCTAAGAGAAGCTTATCCAGGGAGAGAAAGGAAAATAGGGCTTAGCATAAGTCACTCCTGCACAAAGCCAGACAGGCACTCCAACCCACCAGACAGTGCTTTTACACCTGGAACAGCTCAATTGCATCCCAGGAACCCGTGAGCCCACATTTGTGAGCTCTGAGTAGATGTGCTTGGATGAGCTGGGGGCATCAGCAGGGGCTGCAGGAGGGCAGAGCCCAAGCAGAGCCTGGGCACCGCTGGCACCGACCCGGCACGGCCGTGCCAGGCTGCCCTGGGCTCTGCCCTGGGCTCTCAAGGCCATTCTGCCAGGGCATGGCACATCCTCTCTGGCTTCTTCCCCAAAGGAATGGCACTGCAGGCGGGAAATGGCACACAAGGTCTCCTCTGGACAGGAGGACGACTTCAATACTGCCTCAACAGCCACAGAGCCAGAGAGGAATTAGAGGCTCTAAACAGACAGTCGTTGGTTTTTCCTCAGGCTCTGTCCCAGATGGCTGTGAGAGGCTGCTGCCAGCTCCAAGCAGGATACACGAGAGTGCAGATGAAAGAGAAAGGAATACAGTCCATGTAGTTCCCACGAAGGCTGTAGAAGGGAAGAGCCCACGCTCGCAAACCCCTCCTCTCCTGTGAGCAGGTGCTGAAACCTGCCTGTCCTCCAAGCTGAGATCAATAGCTTGTGACGGAAACGGAACTTTATTTTAATGAAAATTATAATAGCAACCAGCATGAGAAGCACTGCAGTCAGAAATAAGTCATCTTTCCATCACACAAATATTCTGAGTCACCTTTAAACGCAGCTCAGAGTGTTTTAGTGTTGTCAGTAGCATCTGACATGGTAAATCTGCATGTTAAGCCTTACCCTTTGTTTTAAGAGAAGCCATAAATGGCACCTTTGGACCCATGGCCTCTCTTGGAGGGTGGGCTGAGGTCCCCGACAGGCTCTAGAACAAGCCGTGGCAGGAGCAGGAGCCCCTGACTGGCACGGGAAGAGCCAGGCGCACGTCACAAGGAGTAGCTCTTGCACAGAGTGATCAGTCCAAGGAGTTCAATAACCTCAGGGAACAGCTGAGCGTTGGTAAAGATTCAGAGGGACATTAGCTCAAACTGCTACTGAAGGATTCATGATAGGAAGAAACAGGCTTTAAACTTGAAAGGACACAAAGGGGCTGGGAAAGTACTCTACTCAAAATGGAAACTAAACAGAAGATTTATCAACACAAGTTCCTGCTTTCAACTTCCAGAAGTTAATACAAACCCTAGTCACAGTAGGGACCGCTCCCTCCTTGGTGCATTCCTTAATCAACAGCTCGGTCACACTGACTTGGACTACAGCAACATGCAACAGTCACTTCCAGAAGAGTGTCCCACTCCAGATCCAGGCTGGTGACCAGCTCCTTGCCTCAGCCAGGTCCCCAGGTGACCCTCCTCAGGTATCGGGCCCTGGACCTGCTGTGTCACAGGGGAGGGCTCCACTTTAGCAGTGAATACACACCTTACACTGCTTCACTTTCAGCCCCGTGTTTCAAACCCCAAAGCCTACAAAGCACCACTTACATCCTGGTTTTTAAAGAAGGGCTTTCAACACCTGTCATCAGTAGAGGCTTCTGAGCAGCGTGTCCCACACACAAAACTCTGCCACCCGCGGCCCTCATGAGGCTGACATACCTCCTGGGAGCGACCTGCCTTTCTTACTTCCCGTAATGCCCGGCCCAGGCAGTGCCAGACTATTGTCTGGACGTTCTTTGGAGTTGTGCAACCCACTCCCACCCGGGGCAGCAGGCGACTGAGAGGGAAGTGCCGCAATCGCCAGCGGTTTCTCTGCTCAGGTACTTTCTAATTACAAAGATACGGGGCTGGATATGAGCAGCCCCTGGCAAAGGTGGGGAAAGAACGAAGAGAATAAGGGAAGGGGAATGGTGGGGAATTCAGCCACAGAGCCACGAGCTAGAGGATGAGGAGCCCGGCAGAAGCGAGGGGCAGACGGATGCGGCCGCAGGGCCGTGCGTGAGCCGCCCGCACGCTGCCATCGCACACACGCGGCTGTGAGACGCACAGCCTGGCACACCGGGACGAGAAACCCAATCTGCTGCGTTGTGCTTTACGAGGCCATTACCATGGAATCCGGGTGCTTCGCGTTCCACTGCAAACGAACACATCTAATAAAGTGAGTCACTCAATGCAAGGCTTAAAAATAGAAAACTTATAATCACCTCCACTACAGTTTGCATAACTTGCCATTGGCGCAGGAGCATTGTTTAATTCCTTCCTTCTCAAAGCTCCTCAGGTAAGCTTGGGATGATGAGAGGCTCAGACTGGTGTCCCTTCAGGCTGAGCTGAGAGTCCTGCACTGCCCGTGCCTCTCCAAACAGCTGCAGTCCCACGCTCAGCTCCCTCTAATCCAGCTCTCATCCCTCTTGCAGGACTACTTAGAAGGTGGCCACAGTCAGGTTCTGACCGTGGGTACCTTCAGCCTTGAAAGCTGTACTGTTCTGTTACTGGCAGTTTCGGGGTGTGTCAATGCAGGAAGTGGTCAAATTGCAAGAAAAAGGGGATGTAACCAGAAAACAGCCCAATTAGCACCCTCTTAACCAGGTCATCTACCAGCTGTCTGTCGTTTGCCTTTGAGCGGCCGGGAGTGGTTAATATTACACAGGATGTCAGGACAGAGTAATTGAAGTAGCTGAAAAGGAACTGATTAAAGCTTCAACCACCCCAAGCTAGAGATGCTGCCCCTGCAAGGCAGATCTCTGGTGAACAACAGCACACCCCAAGGAAGAGTTCCAGCGGGTCCCAAACACAGCTGACACAGCAGGGCAGCGTCCACCCTCCAGATCCTCTCCTAGAGCCTCCCATGGTCACCCCACAGATCTGTAAGATCCTGCACACAGAATTTGAACTCCCAATCCCCCCCAGGCCACCCTGTGCCGGTAAGTGGAAGCCAAGCAGCACTTTACCATATGGGGAAAGTCCTTCCCACGCCACAGTACAGGCAACTAGCTCGGCTCTCATGCCCAAAAGTGGTTTTACCACTTGTCAGGCACAAAAATAGAGGAGAAACAAAGCAGAAAATAGGCATCCTATCCTCATTCCTCCTCTTGGTCCCACTGTTTTCAACTACTTCATCTGCCTTCTGTACTCAGATACCAAGATGTTCCCACCCTGCATTAGATGACAGAACAACTGCTGTAAACTCTGTCCTACAAGGAGCAAAGTTTTTTAGCTTCTCTTTCCAGTGTTTGTATTTTTAGCCTAATCACTTCTTTTTCTCCTGTTTCACTACCCTCCTACAAACAAAAAAATCTTACAGATTATGAGGGGGAAAGTCCGATGTGTCAATCCTTCCTGGGATTTCAATAGCAATGGTCTTGCCAGAGAGAGCAGCATGTTTCTGGGAATGAGGCAATACTACAGGCAAGGATGGCTGTAATCCCACGGACTATACCTCAGGACTAACAGGAATACAAAGAAGCACCAACGTCAATAGGTATTTAGAGCTTTCCTACCACACAAACATCACAATATATTTATCAGGTTCTAGATAAAAGTATTTCAGTTCCCTCCTGTCCCACTGGAAGGAGTGGGAAGCCTCGTCTCCAGCCTGATCACTGACTAATGTGTGCAGGATGATTTCCACGCTTCTGTGTTCTTGTGCCAATGCTGTTTCAGCTTAAACAGTTCAGTCATTCTTGCTTTCTCTGTTGGAGGGGGTTAATATCAGCCATAACCACACAACATAAAGACTATAAACCAGTTACTGTCATTAGAGAGAAATGCTCTTGTTAGATACACTTAATTTATAACTGTTCCCCCTTTTTCCTGATATTCTTCATTCCTCTCATTTTTAACGTGGATATTTTAACAGACAGTCTACCAGTGCAGCTTGATCCTAATGCTGCACTATATCCATGGTTTTCCTTCCCCTCCCTAGTCAAACATTCTAGGAGCAGGGATTAGAAAACAAGGTGTTTTGCTTTATACAAGACTGGACATATACCTGCACACACAAACAGGAACCTGCTCAAAAAATAGCTACAAATTAGGTGAATACTTAGGTGTGGCAAGGAAATAGCCTAGTTTTATATCCTGGGATAAAGATTGAGACCTGATAGCACACGCAAATCTGATCCCGGAGGAGGGGCCTGCATTCAGAGTCACTTTGAAATCAGAATCAACACTTGGTTTGAGAAACACTTTACAAAGCAAATAAAAACAACCCAGTCCAAGACTTTGTACCCAGCCAGGAGAGAACCGACTCCATCCGGAGGATCTGGTTGTGATTCGGGGTGAGTTCACCTGGAAACCCCTTGGAGACAGAGCTACACTCGGGAACCTGGCTCAGAGAGAGCTATTTAGGGACACGGGATGTTTCCGAAATCAATACTGTGATGTTGTGGAAGAGCTTTGATTACAAACTGTCTGCTTGTTACATAACAAAAGCTCTTTCCTAAAGTGAAGCTTGTTGGAAGAACTAGGCTGCATCTACATTCCCCAGAGCTAATCAGTGGAGCCCTAAAGCCCAACAGCTGTTGCTGCAAACAGCTCTGTGGTCTCTGTGCTCCACTTTGTTTACCCCAAGTGGCTCCAGTCTGGGCCACAAATACCCATGGAGCTTTGGAAGTGCAGGAATCTTTCTTTCCTTAAAGGCTCATCTTCCACTTCTGTCCCACTTGCTTCAGCTTTCTTTTTCCAGCCTTTCATTTTTATTTCACTGAGGTTGGAAAAGCCCTCCAAGGCCATGGAGTCCAAGCTGTGCCTGATCCCCACCTTGTCGCCAGCCCAGAGCACTGAGTGCTACCTGGGAGGCCAAGAATATACAGCAGATGAGTTCATCTATACAACCAGACTATCAGAGCTCTGGTTTAGACTGAGGGCACACAGCCCATAAAAAGGCAAAAATAACTCCCCAAGTCCCGTTTGCCAGCAGACAAACAAGCACCAGGCTACGAGGAAGTTGTTACTTAACCGAGCTACTTGGAAATGCCAAGCCCTGTTTTGAAACCATCAACTACAAGTGGAAGGCGAAAGTCACAACTACAGTGTGACAGCAGAAAAAGTACATTTCCTTGAAATATTTGCTAAAGCTTGCAGAGACTTGTGTGGAGACAAAGCAGGCAGCAGCAAGGAAGCTGTAGGAGCTGTCCTTTGGAAAGCTGCTCTGCATGAATGGCCTCTGCACTGACCACATCCAGCCAGCTTCCTGAATTCCTGTTGGTGACAGTCAGCAGGTAGAAATCGATCTCTAGAGAAAATACTACATTATGCAGCGAGGTCTAGTTCACAAAGTTGTTATTACTGTGCTCCTGTGCACACACATAATTAAGCAAACAAATCCATATATATGCAACCAAAGTAATGCTATGAATGAGATGCAAGGGGTGTCAATCATCTTTCGCACACTTGTGCCAACTCAAAACTTCCATCCAACTTCAGACTAAGTAAATTGCTAACTGTCTAACATTAAAATGAATAATATTCTGGTTATTGCTATTGAAGAGGCAATACTGGACTTTGCTTTAGATATTAACATGGAAAGATCCTGAAATAGGGCAAGTCTTTACCGACTAATCAGTCACTGCTCACCACCGAAAATTCCTGAAGAACTGTAATTATGAATAAGTGAGGAAAACAAAAAAGTAGAGAGGAACAAGGAAGAGAAGAAAACACAACTGCTTTGAAGCAGAGGAGAGCCCCTGCTTCCCAGCAGCAGGTGAAAGCAGCTGATTCCAGCACACCTGTACTACCTGTTTACAGCAAACAGCAGAGGAAGTCAAGCAGGGAGTAAATCTGGCTGGTTTAAACCCAAGCTCTCCACACACACAGTTACATCCTTTCCTGTAGTATAAGGCTTACAAACGTTTACTGATTGCTCAGTAAAGATAAGAACTCAGGGGAGTTTAGGACTTGTTACACGGATACGCTCTCACCCAGCAATGGTCCCACGAGTGCATTCAGTGCAAGTAATAACTTACTTTCATTTTACAAAGTTCCCTGTAACTACAGCTATGCTATTTTTTACCCAGAATTCACTTTTTTAAAATAATTGCAGATGCTGTTTCTATCAGCTGCATCCAAGAAAGAAAATATAGTTAACGAGCTCTGCACCTCCCTATATGTGTTATCTAGAGATAGCTAGAGGCACACAGGCAGCAGTCCTGGACAGGGAGACACTGGGGCTGGACCGCTCCTTGGGGACATTCTCGGGGAGCACAGGGACAACCGCACACGGGACAGCTGCCAGGGGCTCTGCAGTGAGCTTCCATAAACTTCCGTAAAACTGCCACACACTCCTTTTTTGGGTCTTTTGTTGTTGTTGTTCTTGGGTTTTTTTTCCCATCTAAAAGCTTAAATAAAACAGGAGGAGGAAGCTGGGAGCACTTGATAGTGAAAGCTGCTGTGTAAGATCACAGGATCATGGAATAGTTTAGGTTGGAAGGGACCTTAAATCCCATCCCATTCCATCCTCTGCCGTGGGCAGGGACACTTTCCACTCTTCCAGGTTGCTCCAAGCCCCATCCAACCTGGCCTTGGACACTTCCAGGGATGGGGCAGCCACAGCTTCCCAGAGCAACCTGTGCTAGGGCCTCACCAACCTCTCAGGGAAGGATTTCTTCCCAGTATCCCATCTACCCGTGCTGTTCTTGAACCTTACACATGGAATTATAAAATCCCTTGCTGGTTTGGGTGGGAAGAGATCTTAAAGATGCTCCAGTCCCACCCCTGCCATGAGCAGGGACACCTTCCACCGGACCAGGGCGCTCCAAGCCCCGTCCGGCCTGGCCTGGAACACACCCAGGGCTGGGGCAGCTTCTCTGGGCGCCAGGGTAAGACGTGGAGGAGATGCAGCCAGGATGCCTTAGATATACACTGATAATCAAAGGCGACTCCAGTGTTTAACGCGCGGCTCCGCCCGCGTGTCCGGGCCGGCCCCGCTCCGTCCATCCCGCCCGCGCCAGCCCGCGGCTCCGAACCCCCCATTCCGACAGAAACCCCGAAAGCCACTTACTGTGGGAGCCCGCGGAGCCCGCGTCCCTCTGCGGGCTGCTCGCCGGCCGGCGGGAGGAGAAGAGGGGAGGGCGGCTCTCTCCCTGCCCGCCCTCCGCCTGCAGCAGCCAGCCAGGCTCCCCCGAGCCCCGCCTCGAACACCGCCGGCACCTCCCCGCCC
>VZRJ01006976.1:734699-746173 GCA_013397565.1 Ptilonorhynchus violaceus
GGCCCGGCGGACCCAGCCCCCGCGCGGGGACACGGGGAGGAGAAAAAAAAACGGGAAAAAAATAAAAGAAGCCGCTGGAGATGCCGGGGATTGAACCCGGGACCTCACACATGCGAAGCGCGCGCTCTACCACTGAGCTACATCCCCGGCTGTACAAACGTTTTGCCGGGCGCCCCCAAATGGAGGGCGAACCGGCCCGGTCCCGTCGCGCTGCCTGCCCCAGCCCCGTCCCGTCGCGCTGCCTGCCCCGGCCCCACGCAACTCCCTCTGCCGGGAGCGGGACACGGCATCCCCGGGAGCGGGACACGGCATCCCCGGNATATATAACAGGCATTGCTAACTTTTTAAAAACTATTTTTCCCTGGAAATGATGGCTCCAAAAGTGCTTCCTGAGCGCGTGGGACTGAAAAAGAGGATGAAACCAGTGACATCAGTGATGAGTTGGTTCACACAGGGGCGGGGGCAGCCCATTGAGCGTGCATTGGTGGTTCAGTGGTAGAATTCTCGCCTGCCACGCGGGAGGCCCGGGTTCGATTCCCGGCCAATGCAGCAAGTTTTTGCCGGCCGAGGAGCCGTCGCGTTTTGAGGCTGCAGCGCTTTGATTTTCCCCGCGGGGCTCCCGTGGGGGAAGCAGCAGCGCCGGTACGGCCGGGCCCGGTGGTGCCCGCGGCCCGGTGTTGGCCCGTCCCGGCGGAACCAGCCGCCGCGCGGGGACACGGGGAGGAGAAAAAAAAACGGGAAAAAAATAAAAGAAGCCGCTGGAGATGCCGGGGATTGAACCCGGGACCTCACACATGCGAAGCGCGCGCTCTACCACTGAGCTACATCCCCGGCTGTACAAACGTTTTGCCGGGCGCCCCCAAATGGAGGGCGAACCGGCCCGGTCCCGTCGCGCTGCCTGCCCCAGCCCCGTCCCGTCGCGCTGNGATCCTCCGAGAGCGGGACACGGCATTCCCCGGAGCGGGACACGGCATCCCCCGGAGCGGGACACCGGATCCTCCGAGAGCGGGACACGGCATTCCCCGGAGCGGGACACGGCATCCCCCGGAGCGGGACACCGCATCCCCCGGGAGCGGGACACAGGATCCTCCGAGAGCGGGACGCGGCATCCCGGCAGTGGAGCAGCATCGCCCCGTCTGCCTGCGGGGAGGAGCGCGGAAAACCTCGGGGCCTGGGGCAGCCCGCCGTGCTGCTCCCCCCATGGAGATGCCCAGCCGGGGTCAGGACCTGGCGGGGTTAATTACACGGAAAAGGACCCAAACAGGTTCTTTCTGTGGCAAATTCGCAGCAAAACCAGCAACCTCCATTAGCTTTGCAGGGAGCTGCCTGCTCCCGTTATTTTCAGAACCCAAGCACCATCTCCAGGGTAGCGCTGATCTCCCTCGGTTTACACCTGAGCTGTCCCATATTGTCACAGAGTCTCCGAATGGGTTAAAACCATAAAGCCCATCCCATTCCACCCCCTGCCATGGGCAGGGGCAAATCCCACTATCCCAGGCTGCTCCAAGCCCCGTCCAACGTGGCCTTGGACACTTCCAGGGATCCAGGGGCAGCCACAGTTTCTCTGAGTACCCTGTGCCAGGGCACGACCACACTCACAATCAGGAATTCCTTCCCAAGATCCCATGTAACCCCGCCCTCTGGCAGTGGGAAGCCATTCCCCCTTGTCCTGTCACTCACTCCATCCATTGTCCCTCTCCAGCTGTCCTGGAGCCCCTTTAGGCCCTGGAAGGGGCTCTGAGGTCTCCCTGGATCCTTCCCTTCTCCAGGTGAACATTCCCAGCTCTCCCAGCCTGGCTCCAGAGCAGGGGGGCTCCAGCCCTGGGAGCAGCTCCGTGGCCTCCTCTGGACTCTCTCCAGATGTACTAGATACTAGAAGAGTGTATTTAATTTATACTGCCACAAGCAGCCATACCAGTCCCACAGGACCCTTCCCCACCCAGCCGTCCCCATTGTGACCTCCATAATCTCAGCCACTCGCGTTTTTCCATCCTGTCAGAAAGCAGCGCTTACAGCTTGACTTTCTTCCAAACAGATTTAAAGAAGCCGCTTTCTGGGAGTTACTGGGTCTGATTTTCCTAATTAACACCCCAGCTCTCTGGTTCGTGTGTAACCCAGGGCGCGGAGCGGCCGTGGCTCCCCACCAGGCCAAGCCAAGGGCGCTGGCAGGGTTAATACCAACCCTGCAATAAAAACACAAAGCAATTTAAACCCTTCTCTTCAGGTTTTTCTCCTTTTGTTTACCTTCCTGTAGACTTCAGAATAGCCTAAAATGAATAATACAGATATTACTGTGCCGTTATGGGTTTCTCAGCGGTGATAGACAGTCACCCAGTCGTGGAACTTCCCACTCGGGAGGTGGATGGAGGCACAGCACATTCTGGCTGCGGAGCACAGCAGCTCCAGATCCAAAGCCTATCAGCAAGTATTTAATTACTGCCCCTGTGGAAACAATACAAGTGCTGCCTATATTAAAGTGAAACAAGGCTTCTCTTCCAGCCTGGCCTAAATATCCTCTAGACCATCACCTCCCAAATACAGAATAAATTGAATTATTCAGGCAAGACACAACATGAGGATGCTACGGGAGAAAATACGATGCCTTAAAGTGAGCTGTAAAGGAAAATAAAACGCCCATGGATGGCTTTGAGTTACAGGGTGGAAGCCCCAGCCTGCCAGAGCTGCGTGTTCGTAAACAGGAGGGAGCAGGATGGGGCCCTGTCCTGCCCCTGGCACACGCACATCCCTGATCCTCCCCACCATGGCACATCCCTGATCCTCCCCACCATGGCCCAGCTGGCTGGAGCCAGCCCTGCTTCCAGGAAACACTTTGTCATCTTGTTTCAATGCTGCTGGATGCCGGCACAAGCTCCACATTCAGCTGCCTCCAAGGACTACATTCATCTCTTTGTGTTTGGGTTTCTGTGCTGACATCAGGGAAAAACAATGTCACTCTGTTATCTGGCAGCTCCTCCGCATTCCTTGGTGGGATTAACTCATTCCTGGTACCTCGGGAACCTCACGCCTTTCAGGGAGGCCTCCCCTGGCCCAGGGGATGGGGTTTGCTTTGATCTACTCAAGTTTCTGCGTTTTTCGTCAATTCTCGTCAGATGCACGCGTAAATTCACTCGCTATTTTCCACAGCAACTCTCCTCCGAGCTGGTGGAGTTCTGCAGTCCAGCCTGACCAGAGCTCCGTTCCAAAGTTCCCAGACTGCATGGGAACAGGGATCACAGCAGGGCTCTGAAGAGACAGATAGGACATCCGTGTTTCCTTCTACTACAGCTTCCTACCCCAGCACTTGTTCCCAGGATTAATGTTTACACTCAAAATTCCTTCTTAAAACCAGCGCTCTCATTCAGTGGGATCCAGCAGCAAAGCCCAGCGGTGTGAAACAAGCAGATGGAGAGCGCTGGTGTGGTGGATGCAGCCCAGCCTGGAGCACTGGCAGAGCTGAGGGTCTCTGCTGCCAGCCGTGTCCGATGCTCTGTGCAACACCTGAGCCCCTGGCCATGGCACCAGCCACTAATAATTAAATACAGAAAGTTATTTTTCTTCTGTCTTATGGCTGTATCATCCATTTGTTTGAGGTGTCCAAATGAGTGGGTGCAGAATTCCAACCTAAATTCCAACCTCTCAGCCTGGAGAAAAAGAGGCTCAGGGGGGACCTTCTGGCTCTCCACAACTCCCTGACAGGAGAGGGCAGCCAGGGAGGGTCGGGCTCTGCTCCCAGGGAACAGGGATGGGATGAGAGGGAACAGCTTCAGGCTGTGCCAGGGGAGGCTCAGGTTGGACATCAGGAGGGATTTCTCCATGGAAAGGGTGGTCAGGCATTGGAAGGGGCTGCCCAGGGAGGTTTGGAGTGCCCATCCCTGGAGGTGTCCAAGGAATTCCTGGACGTGGCACTCAGTGCTCTGGGCTGGGGACAAGGTGGGGGTGGGTCACAGGTTGGACTCCATGGTCTTGTAGGGCTTTTCCAACCTCAGTGATGGTGGGATCCTGTATGATTACTTATCTTTTGTTAAGCATTCCTGTACTCCTTCAAAAAACATTCCTGCTGGAGGTTAGGAAAACTGTAAAGCGACAAATGTCAGTGTGTTGGAACGACACTTATGGACTTAGTACAACAAAAATATGCCATTTACCAAGGCATTTTACATAATAAATGTATTAGGGGAAAAAAAAAAATGATGACAGACCTGTGATTTGCAAAGTTAAACAACTAAAAAACCTGGCAATGTTACATTTCAAAGACTCACAGAATTGTTAAGGTTGGAAAAGACCTCTCAGTTCATTGAGTCCAACCATCAACCCAGCACCACCCCCATGGTCACCATTTAACAGCGTCCTCAAGTGTTATATCCACACGTTTTTTGAACCATATTTACCTACTGCCACCAATCAGGGAATATAGTGCCTGGAATGACCTTCAGGAAGCTCTGCACACAGGTTACACTGAGCTGCAATGAAGCTACCACCTTAAGTCCTCCAAATGCAAATGGCTTTTTCCCCTGGATTTTCACATCTCTGATTTTTATTGACTCAGCTCTCCTGTTCGTTGTGTTGAAATTGAGGAATAAAGCAAGGGAGGCTTTCAGCAGTTCCCAGTCGTGAAGGAGAACTACAGAGGCCAAGTGTTTGGCTGGGTTTTGTTGTGAGAACAAAAACATCCCCAAAATACAGGTTACAGATCAGCCCATAGTAAACAATTGGAAAGCTGGAGTTTAAAAAGGAGGTAAAAAGGCAGAAAACATGATTAAAGTACTGAGCTGGGAGATTCATTAGTGTTGAAGACAGATAAGTAAATTAGAGCCCTGCAGAAATTATTTGACTGGCAAATTAATTACACAATATTACAATGGCTTTCCCAGCCAAATTTAGCCCTCGGGAAGCAGGTAGGAGTCTGCCTGACTTAATAAAAGGAGCCTTGACTGGTCTTCAGCTTAATCAGAGATGAAAATTAACATTTCAGGATTTGAGGCAAATAGGAGGTTTCTGTAAGGCTGGGAAGGACAGGCTCTAGCACAATTACCCAGGTTACACTGACAATAGAGCTGTCCAGGCGTGCTCCTGCTCTCCTCACAGGCCTTTAATTCACTGGCCTTCCCAGGAAACCAAGGCAGGAGCTGATTTGGAAACCCATGTGGAGCCTCATTAGGATGGATCAGTCAACAGGACACTTCAGATTTGCTTAGAGAATACCTGATTAAAATATTTTACTCTAACCTGGAAATAGTACACTATCACTATATTATTATTATTAGTAGTAGTATTAGTATTATTACTGTTATTATTATCACATTTCCTGAAGCTTTGACTTTTTCCCTGAACCTCATTCTCCATTTGCAGCTCTCACTCTGTCCCCAGTAAGCAGAAACACCTTAGATAAGAAATATTTGTTTTTCAGTGTGCTTGATTAGTATCATATTTTTAAGGTAGAGATATTAGGAAGTCACTCCTGGATCAAATGTTCTTTGTTGCTCCTGGAACAGCTTTGGAAATATATGTATGTATATATATATATATATATATATCTCCCAACTGGAACAGGTCACCTTCCATGACAGGCACCAGCCAATTCTCCTTACCAGGCTGGCCCCCGGTATCATTTCAAATATTAAGACCTCAGTATGATTGCAAATATTAAATAAGACCTTTCCAGGTCTCTTTCCACTGCCCTCAGATGTGGCAGTGGCTGCAGTGGCCACCCCAAGCCTGGCACTTGCCCACCTGGGCCCGGCTGGTGAGCGAGGTGGGGCTGCAATGAACACATTTACACCTCATTCCCAAGGTGTCGGTGGGGGCCAGGCCTGTAGGATTGCCTGCTGGGAAGTGTGGGCTCACTTAATCGGGATCTGACTGATATGAAAATTGACTTGGTTTTCCGATGATATCTTGTACTGGAATGTTGTGAGCTGGAAACTAATATATTTCTTCTTGCTTATCACATCAATATGGCCTAATTTTGTTGGCTTTTGTATTGAACAATCTGGTGAATGTACAATCCAGTTTTGATTTCTCTCTTTATGATGCCTCTTATTATTAAAGCTCCCTCAACCAAAAAATAATGTATTTTTATTTACCAGTAATATTAATGGGATTCAATTTTTGCCTCAGTTTTAATTTAGTTTTTCCATATTGAAGAACCAGATCCCATTTAATTAAAATTGAATAAAAACCAGTTTTTCCTCCATTCGGTGTACAGACTGAATTTCACTTTAGGTGGTTTTATGTAATACCACTCTTCTCAAATCAGTGTTTTTTACTGTCTGTGCTTCAAGTGTTGCAAGAAGGACTAAATTATTTATTGTGCATGATTTTTATTGTGCCTGTTTCTCCATGATGATTCCATTGTCTGGAAAGGGTGAGTGTATATTTTTGTACCATTGGGTGTGTGTCCATCCTACGCTTGTGCTCAATTCCGGCTGTGCCTTGCTGGAAGCAAAGAAGTGCTGAGGGGGGGAAGGAGGGGTGGGAGCTCGGACACCCTCCTGGTTGTAGAACAGGGAATCCCAGAATGGTCTGGGCTGGAAGGGACCTTAAAGCCCATCCAGTCCCACCCCCTGCCATCAGCAGGGACAACTTCCACTATCCCAGGGTGCTCCAAGGCCTGTCCAACCTGGCCTGGGACACTTCCCGGGATCCAGGGGCAGTCACAGCTTCCCTGTGCAACCTGTGCCAGGGCCTCCCCACCCTCACAGCCAGGAATTCTTTCCCAATATCCCATCTAACCCTGCCCTCTGGCAGTGGGAAGCCATTCCCTGTGTCCTGTCCCTCCATCCCTTGTCCCAGGTCCTTCTCCAGCTTTCCTGGAGCCCCTTTAGGCCCTGGAAGGGGCTCTAAGGTCTCCCTGGAGCCTTCTCTTCTCCAGGTGAACATTCCGAGCTTTCCCAGCCTGGCTCCAGAGGGGCTCCAGCCCTTGGAGCAGCTCCGTGGCCTCCTCTGGACTCTCTCCAGCAGCTCCACGTCCTCCTGATGTTGGACCCCAGGGCTGGAGCAGCTCTGCAGGTGGGGTCTGACCTGGGCGGGGCAGAGGGGCAGAATTCCCTGGGGAACAGCTCCAGGCACAGGCAGTGTCCGCAGCACACGGCTGAGCGCAGCTACACCCTGGCACACGGGCACCCTCTAGGAAGCACTTGCCCTCTGTAGTGGGCACTTGCCCCTGCCGTGGGCACTCGCCCGGCGCGCCCGGGGCCCCGTGGAGGAGCCGGGCCCGCAGCCGNTCTTTGTTCCCTCCCGATTCCCGCGGGATGCCGGCAGGGCGTTGGGCGCCGGGAGCGGGGCCGGCTCCTCCCCGGCTCACGATGCCGGAGGAGTCGGGGGCTGCCGAGCCCCCACAGCCCCGAGCAGCGCTGGGTGCTCCTCCCAGCCAGGCTGAGCCGGTGCCCGTCCCATCCGCCCGGGGCTCCAAGGGCTGGTGAGGGGCGGGGAGCCCCGAGCACAGAGGAAGCTGCCGGCCCAGCATCCCCCCGAGGCACCGCACCGGGGTGGGACACAGGGGGAAACCACCGCGCTCAGAGCTGCTGCGGGCAGCGCAGACAGAGCCCCCGGAAAGGCCAACACGGCAAGGCAAAAACGGGATCTGGGAGCTCCCGACCCACCACCGCGGCCGTGCCCAGCGCACGGCTCCGGAGAGCCCCGCGGAGGAGCAGGACCCGCACCTTCCAGGGAGGGAAGCGCGTTCCCGAGCGAAAGCAAAACTGAGCCGCAGCCGAGGTTCTACAACTGTGCTTAAAAACTGATCATTAAAAAACTGTCTTAACAGTTCTGGTAAATCATTTTCAGCTTAGACCTCTCTTTCTGAAGCACTGGAAATAATTAACTTTTTAAAATGTAGCTCCTCCATACTCTGTACTGAAGTCAGGCATTTTAAAAAGCAAAATGATATTTTAATAACTATTCTCATAATTACAAACCCCATTCTCCACACAGTCCTGTTTTCAATTAACAGGTGCATTAATGGGTTTGTTCTCCCTGCCATTTCCCTCTAATGACAGCAGCAGTCACAGACATGAAGAGTTTTGCAAATTCATAACTATCAGGAGCTGCTTTCTCTCCATTCTACCTCTCTTTTCTGAAGCCTGCAGCATGGTATGAGCCTTTCACCAGGAGATAACATTGTCAAACGAGTGGCTGGACAAACACACGATGCTGATAACTGTTCCTGGTGGCTGTCAGAGAATCACAGGGTGGTTTAGGTTGGAAAATCCCTCTCAGACCATTGAGTCCAAACATTAACCCATCACTGCCAAGCCCACCACTAGCCACATCCCCTGGAGAAGGCACCAGCAACTCTGCTCCATGGGGGAGTGTGGCAGGGAGGTACCTGGAATCTTGACAAGGCCTGAATGAGTCTCACAGGTTGCATGTGCGGTTGCACTCTGTCCTTTGTCATGGGGACCTTCAGCAGTGATCCAGCAGCCTCTTGCCCAGAGGAGATTGTACTTTACAGCTTGGACTTGAAGCACAGAATCACAGGACAGTTTGGGATGCAAGGAACCTTAAAGCCCATCTCATTCCACCCCCTGCCGTGGACAGGGACACCTTCCACTATCCCAGGGTGCTCCAAGCCCTCTCCAACCTGGCTTTGAAACTTCCAAGACCTTAGTTCAGAGCACAAATTCAAAACACAGCTTGGTCGCCTCTAGAAATTAATCTTATGTTTTGCAAAGCAGGCTGTCCCTGGGGCTGTCTGAGGGAACAGAGAGATGGGAACTGTCCACTCCTGGGAGCAGCCCCTCTCCTGGGACATGTCCCGGTGCGGGGGACACGGTGTCCGACAGGCACCGCACAGTGCGGGTGCCCAGGGCAGCCACCCAGCCCTGCAGGGACAGCCCAGGACAGCCTGGGAGGGGGGGCTCTGCTTGTGCCACCATTTCAGCCCAGACTCCGCTGCAGGGGGGAGGAGGAGGGGGAGGCTGGCGCCGGGGGGCTGGGCTGGCACACTCCGTCGGCTCTGGAGCTCTGCGCGCACGGATCTCCCACTCACCAGTCATGAGCACAACAGTGTTCGGAGATGCTGTGGAAAATGCTCAAAATAGCTCTGTTTCGGGAGGCCTCGAGGCTCGCTGCCTCAATGGAAAATTATTTTGTTAAGAAGTGAGTGAAGGGGAAGGACGGGGCCCCTCCAGTCCCGAGGCAGGGCAGGCAAGGCAGCACTGGTGATGCCACGGTCACCGTTCCCCCCTGGCTGCACCCGCCCGGCCACAGCTTTGGAACCGCAGTGCCTTTATGGGCAACTGTTCCGTGAGCCAGGGGTCAGGGCCACCCTCTGCGGGGATGTGCTCACCAGGCCAAACACTTCCTGCCTCTGGCAGCCAGTCCATCCCACAGAAAGTTGTTTGAGAGGGCTTCAACAACTCGTTCGGGGTTGGGCTCGCAGAAATAGCCTGGCGGTGACTCGGTCAAAGCAGACATTCCTCTGGCATTATGCCTCACATCTGCCAGGCTTTAGGAGCGTGGGATGGGGGATGGTGCTGCCCTGGTGTCCCCAGGAACACCCTCGCTCACAGGCGGGTTTGGCACCGGGGATGTGGCTCCTGACACGAGCCCTGGGAGGCCTCACTGCTGTGACGAGGCCCCTGTAATGAAAAACATCTTGGAGGAAAAACACCGGGCTTTGCGTCCAGCGTCTTTCCTGGCTCCGGCTCCGAGCAGACACAGAGGCACTTTTGGAGCTCGTCATTGACCCCTCTGTGCATGCAAGGACCCCTGGACAGCCTTGTCCATCTGGAGATGGGGCCAGCAACACCTCCCAATATGACCAGTTGCAGGACAGGGCTGCACTGGACACCTACCCCTTTTCCCAGCTTCTGTGGTTATTTGTTTTCCTGCTTGGCAGTGTCTTCCAGGGAATGTGTTTCTGAGAGGGAAGGATCCCAGATATGTTGAGCAAATCCTTCCCAAACCAAAAAAGGATTTCACGTAAAACAACAAAATACGTTTCACTTAACGAAAGCAGCTAATTAAACCAGATTTCTGTCTTGTGTCAGCTAATTCCCAAAATACAGGGAAAACAATGTGTAATTATGCTATTTTTGACTGTTTATGGCATAAATACATCACTCAAGTGTCATGTTTTGGGGGTTTCCAGAGCTGGCAGAACAGCCTGGAGCTGAGACAATCCCTGAGACAATTCCCAAACATGCAGGCAATGACCAGAGCGGACCCTGGACACCACGGCCAGACCCGTCCCCCAGACACCCATCCTGGTGCTCCGGTGTGGCTCATGGGCTTCTCCACTATGGACATTCATGTGTGCCCCATGGCCTGTGCACATGAGTTCTAGGGGGGCAAAGTGTGGTTCTGTCCCTATAGTCTGCTGGAGGAGCAGGAATGGTGCAGCTCTGCTGGTCTATCCCCGCGGGGGTGGGCTGCCTGTTCCTGATCCTTTTCCAGCCCCATTCCCAGCAAAAAGGCCTGTGCCATTCCTGAGATGATCCTGGGGTTGTTTTTCCATTGTTCCAGCCTGGCTGGCATCCTTGTCAGAGAGCAGGAATTCAGAACTGAATAGCAGATGAGAAGCTGTAACAGACTCTGCAGCGTAGTTACTACTTTTGGCATTTCCAAACCTTTTAGGAAAACGCTGCCAAGTTAAAACCCCAACCAACGCCTGTGTTTGAGCGTGTGTGCGTGGGGGGTGAGTCTGGAGATGTGTTTTATGTAAGAAAACTTCACAAGGCACTGAAAATAGTCTGTTTTCTGGGATCAGTTGCATCCAGAGGACGCGCGTCTGACATCAAACCCCAATGCTGCGCTCCTCGTCACAGAGGTGAGAAGCTGCACCCTGGGCGGGGCTGGACCTGTTTGATCCTAAAATCATGGAAAAGCCCTCCCAGACCATCAAATCCAACCACTCCCCGAGTACTACCACACTCATCCATGTCCCCAAGGGCCACATCCACACAGATTTTAAATCCCTTCAAGCATGGGGACTCCACCACTGCCCTGGGCAGCTGTGCCTGGGCTGGACAGCCCTTTCGGGGAAGAATTCTTCCACAATATCCAAACGGAACCTCACCTGGCACAGCTCGAGGCCGTTCCCTCTCATCCTGTCCCTGTTCCCTGGGAGCAGAACCCGAGTTCCCCTGGCTGCCCCATCCTGTCAGGGAGTTGTGGAGAGCCGGAAGGGCCCTCCTGAGCCTCCTTTTCTCCAGGCTGAGCCCCCCAGAGCCGGGGCCAAAGCTGGGGCAACACTCCCAGGGTGAAGCCTCCTTGAACGGAGAGCGTGGTAGCGGAACATCGGGGGGTGGGTGGGAAAAACCAACCCAAACTCTAACCAAGCCAAACCAAACCAACAAAAAATGCCAAATAACCCTCCTCTCAAATCAAAACGCACAAAACACTCCCCAATCCCGGCCGTGCGGGAGCGCTGAGTGGCGGCCGAGGGGGCAGCGGGGCAGCCCGGGGACGAGCGGGGCAGCCCGAGGGGGGAGCGGCGCTCCCCAGGGATGAGCGGGGCAGTACGGAGGGGG
>VZRJ01006977.1:4627-47879 GCA_013397565.1 Ptilonorhynchus violaceus
CGGAGGTGAGGGGGGCACGGGGGGACCGGGTGGGGGCACAAAGTGGGAACCCCACAGCAGCACCAGCTGCACATGGAGGACAGTTCTGGGGTGGGTTTGGGGTCTGTCACCTATGGGGTCAGATCGGGGGTGGGTTTGGGGTCTGTCACCCGTGGGGTCAGTTCTGAGTGGTTTTGGGGGTCTGTCACCTGTAGCGTCAGTTGTGAGGTGGATTTGGAACCCATCACCCATGGGGTCAGTTCTGAATGGTTTTGGGGGTCCATCACCTGTAGGGTCAGTTCTGAGGTGGTTTTGGGCCCCATCACCTATAGGATCAGTTCTAAGGTGAGTCTCCTCAGAGCTGTAGCACGAGCAGCACCTCCAGGGTGTGAATTCATTCTTCCTAAGCTTGGTCTGGATTCAGGAAAAGAGTCCCAGTTTACCAGGACAGGTCTTTGCCAAACTGTTTATCCAAAATCAGTCTTTTGGGTGGGATTATCCCCAAATCCTGCAGGATTCAGGTATAACCCTGCTGGTTGTCTCTTTTCCTGAGACACTGACAACTCAAAATTAGCATTGGCCAGCAGAGAGCTGCAGGAAGGAGCAGTAGGAGAATCAGTTATGCTGGGAAAACAAACTTAGCTGCTTTTCCCTTCAGCTTTCCAATACAAAGCCATGGGTAACATTCCCCATTGCAGCTCTCCGAGCTCTTCTTCAAACCCAGCTCACTGGAAATGCCCCTCACCAACAAATTTATCCCACAAGCTGAGTTTTGCGCATTAAAGGGTTCCCTGACAACTCCCAAGTTTCCTGGGCATCCTCCACCTTGGAACTTCCTAAGGATAGCACAGAAATAAGGATTTTGGTGAATTAACCCTGTTAATGACTGGAATTCCAATCAAGGCAGGGCTGGGTGCTTTCCTTGTGTTCTGCCCACAGATTCATCCTTCCAGTGTTTCTCTTTTCCTGGATCCCAAGGCATTTTATTTCCTCCTGTTGTCGCTGCTCTTCCATGTTTTCCCTGTGTTGGTTCCTGCCCTTCGTTTCTGCTTTGCCTCTGTTTTTCCAGTTCTTTGTTCCCTAAATCTTTTTGTGCTGCCTTTCTCTCCTCACCTGTCCTGTCAGCACTATTCCCATTCACTCTCCTCAGCTCCCTCATTGTTCCTGCCTGGACTTAGACCCTGCTCCAGAACTTTTCTGCTCTGCTTTAACCCCTGGATTTCATGGATCTGATGAACAGGAACATTTGCATTTTGCATGGAGCTGTTTGGCTCTTAGGAAGTGGGGCTTTGTCCTTTTATCCCAAAGATTTCAGCCTGAAGGAAGGAGCTTCCTCTCTTCTTTCCTTCCCATCTGTCCTGGGACCCCCCCACCAGGGCTGTGAGTTCTGCTGGAGCGGGACAAAAGTTGGGAATGCACTTGGTTCTGGCCATATCCATGAAAATTTGTAGGATTTTAAGACTGAAAGTGATGGCTCTGTCAAGCTCCCCGTTTTTATAGGTGCTCAATGCCTGCCTGGAATTTCTTCCTTCTTAATTTTGCACCTTTTTGTGCTGTTCAATTAAAAAAAGAGAGGAAGTTGGGCCTGATTTGTGCAAAAAGAGCTGCTGGTGAGAATTCCAGCTCTTCCTGTGGCCTTGGACAGATCAACTGCCAAAAGTGTGAGGTTCCAAATATTATTTAAAATGTATCCTGGGATGAGCTGGCAAGATGGAAGTGGAGTTTCAAAAAGCAACTTAAGTAGCAAAGGGCTTTTCTCTCCCTGCCTTGAGTGCTGTGTCAAGGCTGTTTAATCTCAGGGCTTTAAGTTCAAAAATCTTGGATATCATTAAGCTTTGGAAAAAATATATTCTAAAAGAAGTGAAGAACATGAATTTCAATTTCTGTAGCATCTCTACAATTTTCTCCTGACCTTTTTAGGGGGCAAATCTGTGATTTTTAGATGTTTCCAGGGAGGCTGGGAGATTTTAGTGGGAACAAATTGGCCTCTTTGGTGGATCTAAAGCAGGTGAGGATGGCCAGGCAGAAGGAGCATCTCTGCCCACTCTGTGCAAGCCATGGAACACTGATAAATTAAGGAGCAGTTCATGCTGCATTCCCTAATTTGAAATATTCCAGCGCTCAGGCTGTGAAACTTCAGAGCTGCTTCCTGTCATTTTTGTGTTATGCAACTAAAAACTTCTCTTTCCTGACTCAAAACCGAGATAAAGCCCCAGGTGTCTTGTTTAGGAGATTTCCCCACTTTATATTTTAGTGGGATGTCTGATCCTGCTGGATCCAGCACTGGCAGGGACACAGGGACTGCTGGGGACACGAGAATCCAGAGGGAACAACTGGAGGGAAAGCCTTGCTCTGCCTTGGGGACAGCAAATGCCATCTGCTCCCCCCAGGGAGGATGGCTGGGAAGTTCTGCTGCCAAATCCTCAGTTTCTTCCCTGGGAACGTGTGACCTGCTTTGAAGAGGCTTTCAGCTCACTGAGGCATGCCCAAGTCATTCCAAAAACAAGGAAAGACACTTTTTTTTGCCTGAAAATGCACTTTATTTTTTGCATTTGCTCCAAAATCTCCCCATGGAAAGGCTGTCCCAGCTCGTTTAGCCTGGAAATGAGAGGGGTTTGTGAGCCTGGATGGAATTCCCAATGCCCTGTGCTGATCCAGGCTGCCTCAGACACGCAGAAAAGGAATATTTGACACACTTGGAGCAAAGGGAGCCAGTTTTGGAACAGAAATAGTTGTGCAGCTGGGACCAAAGGCAGCTTTGCCTGAATTTTAAAGATTTTTTTAAAGATAAAAGGCTGCTCAGTGAGAGGTATTAATACATCCCTGGTCCTTGCCTAAGCTGCAAGGCAAACAATCTTATCTGGGGGTTAGGAGTTAATTTTTTGCTTTTATAACTGGTTTTGAGTCAGGAAGAAACTGGCTTAGTTTGAAGGCACAAAAAAAATCCAAGTTTAAGATGAGGGAGGAATGAAACCTGGCGGTTTCTGCTCTGCCACTGAGGGCGGTGTTGCTTGATTTAAAATACTTCCATGTAGTCCTTTTTCTTAGGGTTTTGTGATATTTGTCTTTGTGTTTAACTAAAGGACAGCAGAAAGCAATAAAAAAAGTCCCAAATGTACAAAAAACAAACAAAAAAAACCACCTCAAAAAATAAACTTTCAGGATTTCAGAGGTTTGGGATAAATTGCAGATTAGAAAAACCTCCTCAAAAAAACCTTTCACAATTCCAGAGATTTGGAATAAACTGATTCGTGGATTATTCTGAGACAGCACTTGGAACACACACTTAAAACTGGAATTAAACTTGGCTCTCCCCAAAAGAATTTGGAATCAGAGGTGATGGAGGAACTGTAAATTCAGGGAGGATGCAAAGCCTGTGGTCAGAGGGAAACTTGCTTTTACCTGCGTCCGAGGAAATACACCCCAAAAACCCCACCCTGCCTGGATTTTGTGAGCCCTTCTCACTTGAACCATCATTTATTGTGTTTCTTATCATTTCTGCTGATGGAAATTAATAGGAAATTATTCCAACTGCTGGATGCTCTGGGTTTTATAAGGGCTTTAATAGCTGCCGTGGAGGTCAGTGGTTTATGTTCCTCACCATCAGAACTTATTTGTTTCTCCCCATCCCTCCAAAGGTCTCCATGTCAAACACAAAAAGCCATTTGCTTCCCTTAAATACCTTTTTTTTTTCTTTTTGACGCTGCTTGTTTGCAAGAAATCAGAAAACAAATTTCCTGAGGCCACGTGCCCCTGGCAGCTTTTATATTTCTGATGGCCTCTCCGGGCTGACCTTTGTGTTCACACAAAGTCACTTCTCAGGCACTTGGGCAATTAAAATCCCCGCTCTGAACTCCTCCTGAAAGCCAATAACAATTTGTGCAGGAATTTATGAGCTCAGCATCACTTTATGTGCTCAATAAGGGGATAATTTGCTGCAGATCCATCCTGTGGAACTGCTGGGAGCCGCTGGCACCGGGAGGCAACTTCTGCCTTTTCATTTGGGGTTTGACCTTGTCAGGGAAATCAGAACTTTGCTGGTGAGTGGGGACCGACTTCAGATGTGCAGAGGAACAAGAGGAGCTGGGAGGAAGCTCCAAAATGGGATTTTTGTGCTGCTCTGGGCCCTGTTGATGTTGAGATCATCTCAGTGAGCTGATATCAGCAGGGCGCTGAGGGCTTGAGTAGAGCATAGTTAGTCCTAAAATACAGACTTGAGGGGCTTCTGGGAGTGACTTTAATTTATTTCGTGTTTTTAGCTCCTCTGCAAACCTCCCATAGTATAAGGAGCAGCATTTTCCAGAGTGGAACTTTGATCTTGCTGCAAATTCTGTCATTACCAAAAGATTTGGGGTTCAGGTGCTGGGAAGGGTCAATTTGCTGTAGCTGGGGCAGTGTTTGGTGTGTCTGTTATGGCTCTGGGATGGGAAATAACCTCCCCTCTTGGGAAAAGTGTCAGGAAAAGGTGAAGTGGCAGCTTAATAAAAGATTAACAGCTTTGATTTCTTGATGGATTGCTGGGTGTGTTTAAAGGAGCAACCAGAGCCTTACATTTGTAGCATTTTTGCTCCAAGGATCTTAAGAATAAAAGTAAAATCTGATCATTTATGCCATGTTTTTGTGGCAGCACTAAATGAACTTGCAGGGAGGTCATGGCTGGGAGCAGCTGGATAAAAACATGGGACATTAGAATGAAGATGATTTGTAATTCCCTGGTTTTTCTTTATGGTTTTTAATGCCCAAGAGCTTTCGTGTAGATGTGAACCAGTCACCTGCCTAGGAAGGGGCAGCTCAGGCAGTTCCAGGTCAGGCAGTTCTATAATTTATGGGGTTTTTGTTTCTGGAGTAAAATAAATAAATGTATGGGCTGGTTTTTCCACACTTTGCACCCTGCCCTGTTCTGTTGTATTTATTGGACTTATTTTCAGCAGGGATGGGATTTTTAACTTCTGCCAAGCACACGTTTAGACATTTTCCATCAAAATGCAGATAGAAAGTGGATCTGTTGCTTTGAAGGAATTTGGGGTCTTTACCAAGGGATTCTGCCTTGCTCAGATGAGACCCCACCTGCAGAGCTGCCTCCATCTCCAGGGTCCCAGCACAGGAAGGACATGGAGCTGCTGGAGCCAGTCCAGAGGAGGCACCAGGATGAGCAGAGGGATGGAGCAGCTCTGCTGGGAGGAAAGGCTGGGAGAGCTGGGATAGTTCAGCCTGGAGAAGCTTTGGGATGACCTCATTCTGGCTTTCCAGTGCCTGGAGGGAGCTGACAAAAAAGATGGAGAGAGACTTTGGACAAGGGCCTGGAGTGACAGGACAAGGGGGAATGGCCTTAGGCTGAAGGAATGCAGGGTCAGATGGGATATTGGGAAGGAATTGTTCCCTGTGAGGGTGGGGAGGCCCTGGCACAGGTTGCCCAGAGAAGCTGTGGCTGCCCCATCCCTGGAAGTGTCCAGGGCCAGGTTGGACGAGGCTTGGAGCAGCATGGAATAGTGGAAGGTGTCCCTGCCCATGGAACAAGTGTTGATTTTTAGGGTCCCTTTCAACCCAGACCATTCTGGGATTCTGTGAAATTCCACCCTCAAGCTCCATTGTTGTATGTGAAGGGTAGCACACTCCAGTCTGGGACAATATTGGAATCAGTTCTCTGTGCAGTTTAAACTCTGTATTTCCTTCTTGAAGGTACTGTGAGAGACCATAATCCTGAATTCATGGAATCCCAGATTGGTTTGGGCTGGAAGTGACCTTAAAGCTCCTCTCGTTCCAAACCTCTGCCGTGGGCGTGGATGGCACTCTTTAGATTGGGTTCCTCAGGGCCCCATCCAACCTGGCCTTTCAGGAATTCAAACAACCTTTCTTTAGGAGCTAAAGCACAGGAATACAAGTTCTCCAGGGTGAGCCTTCCCAGATTTCCCCATTGCTCCCCATAACCAGTGCTGTTGTCCCCCCCGCAGACTCTCGGGTACTGATGGACGTTCCCGACAGCCCGGAGCGAAACCCCTGCTCTCCTGAGGAAGAGGACCAGCAGCTTTCCGATGAAGAAGTCCTGAAGGAGAGCGGCTCAGACCGGGAACTCGATGGAGAGGGTGGCCAGGGGAGCCTCCTGGGCGAGGAGGAGGACGGAGCCGGGGCCCTGAGCCGTGGGGAAGAGGAGAACCACTCGGATGAGGAGGATCGGCTGAGCGAGGCCAAGTCCCAGGAATCCGACGCCAACGAGCAGAGCGTGGAGCTGAAGAGCCCCCGGCCCCGCAAGGGAGAGGAGGAAGACAGGACAAATGACCTGGAAGTGTCCTCTGTCACCCGGGAGCTGGATGAGCACGAGCTGGACTATGACGAGGAGGTTCCCGAGGAACCCAGTGCTGCCCCTGCGGAGGAGGATGGGGAAAAAGCTGCTGGGGAGGATGATGAGGAAGAGGAGAAAGGAGACGACGCCCCTGAAGATGAGAAAAAGTCCAGCAGCAAAAGTGATGATGAGAAGGACGGCCAGGATCCCCTCAAGGAGAAGAAAAAGGAAGAAGATGATGGAGAAATTGATGATGGAGAAATCGATGTAAGTAGGAGGTGGGCAGAGCACTGTAGGGGTTCAGAGCTGTTGGCTCTCCCTTTGCAATTCCTTCCTCCTCCTGGTGGGAATATCAGTCCCCAGTGTGCAAGGAACACCCTTTTCCCTGGAGGTAAGGCCACAGCATGGAGCAGGCCCTGATTCCAGGAGTTGGGACACCCAGTGCCATGTGCTGAGCCAAAACTTTGTGCCGGAGCCATCCCAGATGAGCTTTGTTCCCTCTCAGTATGGGAAGGCTCCAGTGCTTTTAGGAACAGCCTCAGCTCCAGGAGAACTTGGGAATGCTGCTGATAGCAAATCCCATGGATTCGGTGTCCAGGAGCTGTTCAGAGTGAGGGGCTGGTGCCAGAGGGCGGTTGTGGTGCTCAAGCCATCAGGTGTGTGTGGAAAATCCATAATCCTGAGCTCTTTGTGGGGCTCCAGCAGCATCTGGATGTGTGGGAGAAGGAATGGAAGGTGCTGGGATTTCTGGAAAATACCTAAGGCATGGGGTGGGGATGGGGTCAGGGATGTGCAGCTCTGAACAAACTCAGCTATTCAGAAAAATCAAAAATGGGGTTTAATTGCGGTGGGGATGAGGGAAAATATCTTTATCCATGTTTGTCTTCAGTAGGGATCTGACCTGGCCACGTGCTCTGGAAGCTCCTGGAGCCTCACTGGACACACTCTCCTCCCTTTTTATGGAAGAATCATATTTTATGCATTTTTTACTCTTACATAGTTCTTTGACAAGCTTAATTACTTTTAAAAATGATGCAATTTTTCTTCCTCCTGCCCATTCTGGCAGGTGACTTTGCTAAACACGTGTTTTCCAGAGGTTTTTTGTGTTCCTGGTTCAGTTAGAAGGAATTCCAGCCTCTTATGGGGTGAAAAAAAATTCCTGGAGTCCTGACTCCATGCCTGCTCCTTGATTAAAATATGAATGCTCTCCTTTGGAGCCTGAGGCATTCTTGGGAGCTCTCCTTACAAAGCACAAGATGAATCTGTACCCTGGTTTTCATACATGAACTCATAACAGCATTCCCAGCTGCCTGATTCCAAGGAGACCTCACAGAAATAAATACTTCCCCTTTTGTTCCAGTCTTCACTCAGCTCTTTTGAAAGCAGCAGAGTGGAGCTGGTTCTTCCATTCAGGCATCCCTGAAAGCCAGCCCCAGCTTTGGGGAAAACTTCAATCTCTGCATTTTCTACTCCTTTCAGGCTCCCGGCATGGAGGGAGGGGAATATTAATGCAAATTTTAATTGGAATATAAGTGCAGGCTTTTAAATCCCTTCCTGTTCAGGAGAGCTCTCCGTGTCTGGCTCAGGAATGCAGCAGGAGAGGCTCTTAACCCACCTCTCTGGTGATCCTTTGTTTATCCACAGCCAAGTGATGGCTTTTTCCTTCTTTCCAGCTGTTAAATGGATCAAAGGAGAGAATTTTCCTCATCTTTTCCACACAAAACTGCTGTTGCCAGGCAGAGGGAAGACTCAGAGAAGGCCCATCCAGATGCTCCCACTTCACGTTTCACGTGCTGAAAATAGGGAAATGGAGACAGAGAGAGGGAAAACCAGGATATCTTTTAGGATAAAATCCTGATTTCCTGGCCAGATACCTCTCTGGTCATTTGTGCCTTTGGCTTCTGCATCCCCAGCTCCTTTTAACTCCTTTTGACTTTCCAGGTGCAGCCTAACAAAGCCAGGAAAGGGTTTCTTCCCTGTGGGGGTGAGGAGGCCCTGGCACAGGTTTCCCAGAGAAGCTGTGGCTGCCCCTGGATCCCTGGAAGTGTCCAAGGCCGGGTTGGACAGGGCTTGGAGCACCCTGGGCTAGTGGAAGATGCTTTTGCAGGCACCTTTGACACACTGAACCTGATTTATCTCCCTGCTGGGAGCAGCACCTTGGGAAGGTGCTCTGGGTGTTTATTGTAACCTGAGACTGTTTTTCTCTCGTGGTTTTGCCCCAGGGGGTTTCTCAGTGACTGATATTTGAGCAGATTGGGAAATGTCAGCTCGCTGCAGGAAATCCCTGAAAATGTCTGTCTCTTCCAGGATGATGACCTGGAAGAAGGGGAAGTTAAAGACCCCAACGACAGGAAAGTGAGGCCACGCCCCACGTGCCGCTTCTTCATGAAAGGTAAGGACCCTCTGGGATGTGGGAGGAACCAAAGGGGCTGGAATTGGTCTTGTTTGGGGTTTTTTAGCTGATAAACTCTGCCCCAGGTGTCCTCAGTGTCACCTTCCTGTTCCTTGGTGGCCAAAGCTGAATTTTCATGGAGTCTCTATGCAAAAAAGGCTTTGCCCTGAGCGTGTTGAGCCTGGAGGAGGCAAATAAAGGGAAACTTGTGGGTGTTTTTGGAATAAAACAGAGACATTGTGGCTGCCCCATCCCTGGAAGTGTCCAAGGCCAGGTTGGATGGGGCTTGGAGCAGCCTGGACTAGTGGAAGGTGTCCCTGCCCATGGCAGGCAGTGGGACTGAATGGGCTTTGAGGTTCCTTCCAACCCAAACCATTCCATGGTTCTATTTTTCTGTAATTCCTCTCAATAATACCTTTCCCAGAGTTTGTGCACAACAGCTGTTTCAGACTATCCTGCCTTTTTTTTTTAGTGTTTAGGTTTTATACAACTTTTCTCATTTAAACTGATCATAGCTCTCTCCCACTTCCTTCAGCTTCATGTCACCCAACGTTTGTTCATTTATTTGCTTTCCTTTATAATCTCCCTTGAGACAATTCCTGAAAACCCGAACCGAACAGGAGGGTGGAGCCCGGGGTGGAACCTCCACTCCTTGCGTCAGCGCGGCGTGGGGCTTTCCGGAGCCGTGGCCCTCAGATATCCCACCCTTGGCTTCCTGGATGTCTTCGGTGCCAAACCTGGTGCCCGTGCCAGGGCACGGAGGTGTTGGTGCCAGTGGGGGAACGGGGAAGTCCCTGGGCGGGGAGGGCCGTTCGTCCCCGAGGCTCTGAGGTGACGCTCGCCCCGTGCAGCCGGGAATCCTCGCCGGGGGCGCAGCTCAGCCGCTGGGATCTGCCCCAGCTGTTGTGCTTGGGTTGGGTGTCGGGTCAGGGAGCGCTGCTCCTGTCAGAGCTGTCACTGGGAGGGCACGTGCTGCTCACGTGGCACCAGGAGGATATTTGGGATGTTGTCCTTGTTGTGCCTGAGGGGCTCTCCCGTGGCTGTGGCACGAGTGGCTTCCGGAGCTTCGTGTGTGGCCACCTGGGCATAGGTGACAGGGCAGGGTAAGGTGGTCTTAGCCCCTATCCTTGGTGCTCAGGCACTACCAGAGGGCAGGGTGAGGTGGGGGATTGGGAAGAAATCCTTCTGTGTGAGGGTGGTGAGGCCCTGTTGCCCAGAGAAGCTGTGGCTGCCCCATCCCTGGCAGTGTCCAAGGCCAGGCTGGAGCAACCTGAATAGTGGAGGGTGTCAAGGTTGGATCTGGATGATCTTTAAGGTCTTTTCAACCCAAACCATTCCATGATTCTGCTCCCTGCCTCACCCCTGTTTATTTGGGATGGACTGTGGTGCTTGTTTTGCTCTCAGGATTTCTGTGAAAGGCAAAGCTCCCAATTGGAAGTGTTTGTCATTAACAAATGAGCTCATAGGCTTATTCCTGCATTTAATTAACAGTGTGTGTCCATCCATCCATCCATCCCTCCCTTCTCCCACCAGAATAAGGTTCTTGTACATTCCTCCATCTGTGTCTGCATCTGTTTGTCCTCCCTGGAAGGTGGAGGGTGATGAGTGCTTTTCCATGGATGTGAAAACAGGTAAATCCCAACCAAGCTGGAGAGAAGAAAAGTCAAACATCTCAGACAGTGTTATTCCTTGGTGGATTTTGAATGCTTGATGAGGGTTTTGATGGCTGTGGGGCTGAGGGGATGCTTGCTGATGGAAAACAGGGATCTAACAGCTGTGTATTCCCACAGGGCACTGCACCTGGGGCATGAACTGTCGCTTCATCCACCCTGGAGTGAATGACAAAGGAAATTACTCCCTGATCTCCAAACCTGAGCCCTTCTCCCCCAACGGTGCCCCTCCCATCGGCCCTCACCCGCTGATGCCAGCCAACCCTTGGGTATGGAATCCTCTCTGGGCATTTGTGGCTTCTGCTCCACCCTCCCCATCCCTGGAAGAGCCCAAGGCCAGGTTGGACAGGGCTTGGAGCAACCTGGTCTATGGAAGGTGTCCCTTCCACTGGAACAAGATGAGCTTCAAGGTCCCTTCCAACCCAAACCATTCCATGACTCTGTAGTTTTCCCTCTTTTTTTTTTTGAGCTAATACTTCAGCAAAATTAAATCCACAGTTGTCTGTGTGATTTTTAAACGGTGATCTTGGAGTTGCCAGTAGAGGGGGATAATTTTCCACGTGTTTCCCACTTATATCCTGCTGGGGCATCTCAGGAATATCTCTGAGGTGACTTTACAAAGCATTTAAAAATTGCTATTTAAAACTAACTCGAATCTCTGTCTCCTTCTCCTCACCTTTCCAACAGGGAGGGCCAGTGGTTGATGAAATTTTACCTCCACCTCCTCCAGACCCTCCAACAGAAAGTGCCTGGGAGAGAGGCCTCCGGCATGCTAAAGAGGTAAATTTCTTCCTCAGGGAGCTGCTGGCTGGCTCCAAAATGCACCGGGAAAGCTCCTTTTGGAGCATGAGTGTCTTGCTCTTCCTCTCCCCCTTCTGCCTTTTAACCTGTTAATTGTATTTTGTTGTATACCACAGTTGTTAGACAGCCAAGAGGAGCTCACATCCAGGTTTGGGGGTTTTGTATTTAAAAAATATTGGGAATTCGTGGCCCTCAAGTCCAGCCCTCCACAAAGCAAAGCTTTAGGCTGATCCAATTTCCCTCCCTTCAGTACCTGTTTCTCCAGGCTGTGATCCCTGCAGAAATGGGCTCAGCAGGGGACAAACTTCACTTTCTTGCTGTTCTGAGCTGGTGGGATAGTGAATTAATCAGGAAAAGTCCAGTATCCTGCACATTCTGAGGGAAGAAGGTGCTTTAGCTGAAGGGGTGTCTCCCACGGGTAGGATTTTTAATATTGGAATTAAATATTAATACCTCAGGAAAGATCTCTCCTCACAGTGTTTTTGCTCTGACAGGTATTAAAAAAAGCAACTATGAGGAAAGAACAGGAGCCTGACTTTGAGGAGAAAAGATTCACTGTGACCATTGGAGAAGACGAGCGGGAATTTGACAAGGAAAACGAGTTTTTCCGTGACTGGAATTACCGGATCACCAGAGACGTCCGGGACCCAGCGTAAGATGCACTCTTGGGTTTGCTCCATGGATAGATGGGTGGGAAATGCAGTGCAGGGAGGCAGTCTTGGGTTAACTTGTTCCTAAAAATTGAGGGAATGCTCACCTCAGAACACGGGAACAGCTTCCAATGAGCAGGGAGTTAAAAACTTGAGGCGCCTCCGCTCGCTCCAGTTCAACCCCACCTCCTTCCCAGTCTCCTGTAACCCTTCCTGCCTTCAGCCTCCTTGGCATTCTGTCCCTATCCACTCTGCATTGCCTCCCTCACACCACTGCATCCTTCCAGCTTTTTTTCCCTCTTTTTTTCTTACCCCAACCATGAGAATTTTGCACTATTCAAGCTGGGGCTGAAATGTGGAGCGTGTTCAGTGCCCAGGAGCTGCTTGTCCCCAGCTGGGTGTTCCTTGGCACTGGTGCAGCAACTGGTCCCAGTTCAGGTGGGCACTGGTCAGAAGCAAAGCTGGTACCTGGCCAGAACAAGCACCCTAAATTTAAGTGTTCAGGTGATTGGGGTTTTAAGGTAAAATTTTAAATCTTGGAGACTTCAGACCCAGCTCTGGGAAATTGCTCAGTAGTTCTCGAGCCAAGAATAGGAATGGGAAGAGAATTTTTGAGAGAGAAGCTTGTTATCTGCAGGAATACAGTGGAGCTCTCTCCTTGTTCATGCATCCTCTGTTCTTCCTACATGGACAGAGTATGGAAATATTTCCACTCCCAGGGTGTTTGCAAGGCTTGGTTCTGTTTATTTTAGAGTGGATGAATTAACAAAAAAAACCTCTGAAAAGGAGTAAGGAGTAGCTTAAGCTTTTGTTCAGTATTCTCTGGTTTACTCTGGGGTGCAGTTCCTTTCCCTAATTTAAAAAAAAGCCTGACCTCAGTTCTGCAGCCTGAAACAAAAGAATTTTAAAAAATATTTCTATTTTCCTGGGTGGAAATAGCTCTGGATCTTGGCCTTTGGTTCCTCTGGGAGGCACCTGGACCTGATCCCCAATGTTTTGGGGGTTGTTGATACATTATTTTGTGACTGTCTATAAAATCCACCATCAGCATTTTGTAGGAGTTGTTAAGTACAGGACTGATTTTCATAAAGTCAAGAAAAAAATGTATTGCACGTAGCCAGTGTTGAACAGAAATCATCCAACAACTGGAATTCCTGAAAATTCAGGGATGTATAAGCAGACTGTGGCATTAAAGTATCGTCATTATTTATGTGAAGGGAAAAGTTTTGAAGCTGCAGCTGCTGTAAACTCTAGAAAATGTTGATTTTTTTCCCCCCCACACAACTTGTTGCCCAGTTGGACACCTTGCAGCCAACTGAGCACTGGAAGTGCAGCTGGGATGTGGAAAAATGCTGTCAGCACTGTCTTGTGACGTGTGGAGTTGTCTCAATAGTTCATGAATCCCTTTTTCTTTTTTGAATAACTATAGGGAGGTGGACATCAAAGAAAACATTAACTATGGGTAAGCAGGTCTTTGATTCCAGTACTGTTGCAACTGTAAGAAAATATTCCTTTTCCTTTTTTTCCATTGCACTTCCTAAAACTTCCGAGGCCACAGACTGACCACTGTCCCGCCAGCAGCTCACTCCAGGGATTTATTGGATTGTTTTGGGGATGATACCAATTATTTTCTAAGGATTTAAGCACTGAATTATCTAAACACACAGCAGTGATCCTTTTTGAAATTAAAAAAGCTCCACAAATATTGTAGGAAGGGGAATTTTGGACTTGGGGCTGTGTGAAAATAGAGTTCGTTTTTTGAAATTTTTTTGTCTCTTTGAACACCTGATGTCAGTGAATCCAGGCTGGTTTTGGGTTGACATCAGGAGTTAGTTGCATCCATAGTCAGGATTCCTTGGTTCTCTTTCCCTTGGCTTATTGCTTCAGTCCAAAATAGAAATCTTAAATTCTTTAAAAGCACCGAAGGAAATACAGGTACCACTTGACTCACAGGGCAGCACCTGCATCTTAGCCTGGTTTAGGTTATTTGGCACTTTTAAAATGCAAGAAGTGGCTCTTTATTCCTTTTCCTTAAAAATCAGGATAATCTGGAATTTGGGAGCACTTGCTTTATAATCTTAGCTCTGCCACTGACTCCTCTGTGGCCCTGGAAGTTTCTTGTTCCCTGTACCCACCTCCCCATCTTTACAGTGGATCTGATATTTGCACTCCAGGTGGTTGGATGTTGCTGAGTTTGGGAATTCAAACCCTCCAACGGTGTCAATAGAAACCAGGAAATGGAGGAAACAGAATTAAGGAGGGTGGGGTTTCAATCCTTTTCCTCCCCAGAATTCCTTAGTTTTGCAGTTGTGCCTGTGCCACATGCTCACCGGTCCATTGGTGGGCCAGCACCTGGCTCCCACTGGAGAATATCAGCTGGAGAAGTGGTACCTCCATTCCATGGGGTAATTCCAGGTGCACCATCCCTTCCACTCCTGAAGGTGCCTGGGATTAGCTGTGGGTGCATGGACAGAAATCCCAGCTCTCAATCAATGAGGCAAAACACATCCTGGTCCCTCGGCAGACGTTGGGAGGGGCTCTCTGAGGCAGTTTCTGTGTTCTCACCGCATTGATTTGAGGGCTGAATGTTTGGGAGTTCTTTTTTTTGGTGTTTATCAAGAAAGGTTTGTGCTTTTCTCTGATAAGCCTCACTTAAAAAAGACTGTTTGGGTGGGATGTGTGGAAAATAAACCTCTTTGTACAGCCCTGCTCCATTGAACATGTTTTTCTTGTGACAGTGAGTAAGAGCTGACCTAGAATCCGTAGGTTTTGTGGTGACAAGGTGCCATTTCCCTCTCTAACATTCCCTGTTTTTCATTGTAGGCTTGATCCCTATTCAGATCCCTATTATGACTATGAAATAGAGCGGTTCTGGCGTGGTGGGCAGTATGAGAATTTCAGGGTTCAGTACACAGACCCCGACCCCTACCGTAACTACAGAGTAAGTAAGGTCATTCCCCCTTCCCTGCTTTTCCTTCCCAACTTTCTTCCAGGTTCTTCTGGGCCTTGTCATGTTGCCAGTGCAGTGGTTGAAACAGGACTTTTCAAATAGTTCAGTCTTGGCTGAATTGCAGCACAGAGCACACTGGAGGTGAAGAGATGGGTGATGTTCTGGTCCAGCACCGTGAGGGCAAAAGCTCCAGGCTTGGGAATGAGGTTGGAAAGCTGCCTGATGGAAAAGGACCTGGAGTGCAGGTTGTCAACAGCTGAACATGAGCTCAGGTGGCCCAGAAGGCCAATGGCACCTGGTACCAGCCATGGTGTGGCCACAGGCCCAGGGCAGGGATTGTCCCCTCTGCTGTCACTGCTGAGGCCACACCTGGAATTCTGGGACCAGGTTTGGGCAGACGGGCTTCCAGGACAGACACTGAGGGGCTGGAACCTGTCCAGGAAAGGGTCTGGAGAACTTCTGAGGGAGCTGGGGGAGCTCAGTCTGGAGAAAAGGAGACTCAGGAGGGACCTTCTGGCTCTCCACAACTCCTGACAGGAGGGGACAGCCAGGTGGGGGTCGGGCTCTGCTCCCAGGGAACAAGGGACAGGACAAGGGGAAACAGCCTGAAGTTGTGCCAAGAGAGGTTTAAATTGGATATTAGGAAAATTCTTTCACGGAAAGGGTGTAAAGCATTGGAGGGGGCTGCCCAGGGCAGTGGTGGAGTCCCCATCCCTGGAAGTGTCCAAAAAAACCTGTGGATGTGGCACTTGAGGACATGGTTGGTGGTGCCCATGGTGATGGGGCTGGACTGAGGGTTGGACTTGATGATGTTAAAGGTCTTTTCCAGCCTTAACAATTCCATGTCTGAGATGGAGAGCTGGTTGCTCCTCAGTGTTCCAGGCAGTTGAGCTGTGCTTGCAGCCACATGTGCTGCCATCCTGGGGCATCTTGGAGAGGGAAGGAGGGAGTTTCTGGGAAACTGCCTGGCTGAGGAACAGTTTCCTTGTTAATTCTTGGGGAAGGGAAGGATGGGATTTGGGCAGGTGTGCTCTGTGTACCAACAGAGGCTCCAGCACGAGCAGGTGGAGCTGCACATTGGGATTGAGGCACAGGAAAGCAGCAGCCAGGTGCTAAAATCCCAGGAGCTGGGTGATGTTGCATCAGGATCTGTATGAAAACAGGGCTCTGAACCCTTTCCCTCCTCTTCCTTTTACCCTCGTGCAAACTTTGTGCCTCTGGAAGAGTGACCACACCAATCACTCCTGCTCGGGGGGGAGTTTTTCGGTGCTTTCCATCAAATCCTTTCAAAAGTAGCTTTTCCTCTGCTCTAAAGCCTTGTTTTCTGCAGAAGCAGTGCCCAGACAGGAGCCTGGGCCTCGCTGTGGTCACATATGACCAATTATTTTCCTGGTGCTCGTTTGCAAAGTTAATTAGCTGGTTATAAAAATATTAGCAACGAGGGGAAAGACTTGTAAGCATCAAGACATTTCTTTAATAGGCTTAATAAACCAAATTAATCTGTTGCTTTTGAAAACAACAGTTGTGTGGGATATGATGCTGTGTTTGTGTCCAGGTTCTGCTCAGCAGGATCCAGATTATTGATCTCCAGATTATTGACCTCCGGATTATTGATCTCCACCTTTGGTGTGGCAGGGTGGATGTAATTCCTGGCGATCCAAGCCTTGCTTTGCTGGGAGCTGTTCCCAGAGCTTCACCGTGATTTTTTCTCTTCTTTTCCAAGGAAAGAGAGCGAGAACGGGAACGGGAAAGAGAGAACAGACAACGGGAGCGGGAACGCGAGCGGGAACGGGAGCGGGAACGGGAGCGGCGCCAGCGGGAGCGCGAACGGGAGCGGGAACGGGAGCGCGACAAGGAGCGGCAGCGGCGGAAAGAAGAGTGGGAACGGGAGAGGGAGCGAGTGAAGAGGGATGAGAAGGACAGGCAGCACAGGGACCGGGACAGGGACCGGGACCGCGACAGGGACAGGGAGCGCGACAAGGACAAGGACAAGCCAAAGCCCCGGTCCCCGCTGCTCCCGAGGTGAGTGCTGGGATTCGGGGTCGGAGTCGGGGTTGTAGCTGATGGGAGCGAGGATCCTGCTGTTTGTAACTGCTGGGTAAAGTAGTAGTTCATGAGCCTCGTGGCCACTGAGGGGAGCTAAAACATCGGTGACATGAACTGGCTGCTGGCAGGAGAGCGTCGGCTCATCCCTCTTCCCCTGAGGCTGGAGAGGTTTGGGGAGGATGAGGGACTCCTGCAGGTGACTCCCTGTGAGGCCTTGGCAAATGTCAGTCACAAAACCCAGGGCTGCTTTGGGAGTTTGTGGATAACAAAAGTATCTGGAGATTTATTAGGTAGAACTCCAAAAGGAAAAGGTGAAGGAATTGTCCTGGAAATGAGCCTCACTCGGCTCAGTGGAATTGCAGTGTGGAGTCAGGTTTGTTGCCTCTGAAAATCCTGGTTCTGGCCTGTGTGAAAGAGAAAATGGAACCAGACAGACTGAAAGTGCAGGAATGTGATTCCTGTTTTCACTCTGTCAATGATTTACGTACCGTGCCCTGCCAGCCTCCTCTGTGTGAGCCATATTTGTAAAGCACTGGATAAATATCCCAGCGGAATGTGGAACTTGTCTGATGGGAAGTTCTAGTGTCTCAATCTCTTGGTTCAGAAATCATGGAAGAGTATCACATTCCTTGCTGAGGGGCATCTTGGACAATCTGGTCTAGTGGAAAGTGTCCTTGCCCACAGCAGGGGGTTGGAGTGAGGTGAGCTTCAAGGTCCTTGCCAATCCAAACCATTCCATGATTCTGTGATCTCCGGGAGAACTCCTTAACAGTTTCTTGGGAAGAGATTCTCGACAGTTTGTTGAGGACCATGGGGTCACACAGGGGTGTGGGGGGGGCAAAGAGAGGTGCAGGGAAGCTGTTTCCCAAGGTACACTGGAGCTTTTCCTGCTGCCTGATGTCCGTGTTGTTCCTCTGCACTGGAGGAAGGTGCGAAACACGATGGGCATGAGGAAGAGTTGGATCAATGAAGAGCAGGGCTAAGAATGCCAGGAATGAGGCCCACGTGGAATTGTGTGGTTTCAGGTGGGAGCAGGGCTTAGTCTTGAATCCGACCTGGAATTTTTATCTGCGTTACTGAAAGGAAAGCTGATTTCTGACCCTCTTTCCCAAGAGGAAGTGACAGTTTCCGAACGGTCTGGAGGAGCAGTAGCAGCGCCGGAGCAGTTATAGGAATACCATAATTACCTGCTCCGTTTAATTACCATCTTCACTTAACAGCCGCGGTTTGTGCACCTTAATTACCACATTGCCTGGTGGTTTGTGCTCTCCCTGGCTTAGTGATGGGGCAGATCCTGTCCAGACCCATGTGATGGGGATGATGTCAATGAAAGTGATGTCACGGGGTTGGCAGCTCGAGGTCATGAGTCACTGACAGTCACCGTGACCGGGATCGCTGCGCCCAGGGCTCAGCCTGCTGCCTGCTCCTTCCCTCGGCACTCCTGGAGTCCTGGGACAGGGCTTTGGTGGGAGAGTTTGGGCTCTTAGTGCTGCCCAAGGGGTGCTGGGTAGGAGCAGTGGTTGTGCTCACCAATCTCGGATCCATCCCATTCTATGAAACCATGTGAGAGCCCAGAGATGGAATTGACAGTGTTTGGAGGATACACATTCCCTGCTTCCCTCTGACACAAGGGAGCTGTGGATGCCTCTTGGGTCTCCAAAACAGGCTCCTTGAGATGGGTCTTGGTAATTCAAAATGAGTTTCTGATGCACCTCTTGGCTTTTTTTGTTTTAAGTCTGCTGTGGACAGGGACTTTTCAAAGGGCATGGAGCGACAGGACAAGAGGGAAGAGCCTTTAGCTGAATGGAATGCAGGGTTAGATGGGATGTGGGGAGGATATGGGATATTCTTCCCTGTGAGGGTGGTGAGACCCTGGCACAGGTTGCCTGCGTTGGAAGGGACCTTAAAGCTCATCCCATCCCATTCCACCCCTGCCATGGGACTTCACTTCCCGTGGTTGACATCCATGTGAACATGACCCTTCCTACAGCACTGCAGGCGCACGGATGTCTGTGGAGAACACAAACCTGCAGAGATGAGTTTTGGAAAAACTTCTTAACAAGTGAAAGCGTAATTCCAACTTCTCCTTTGGAAAAGACATCCCTCATCCTGCACTTTGCGTTTCCCCAGCAGTCCCCATCGCCCTCGTGCCGTGACCTGGCCCGGGCTGTGCCGTTGTGTCCCACGTCACCTTTTTGCCCAGCTCCCAACTTCCTCGTGGCAGTGCAGTGGCTCGAGCCGTCTCACCTTTTCTCCAGATACCTCCGTGCCGGGCTCCAGAGGGCAGGTTTGGCATCCCGGGATTGAACGGCTCCCGCGTTTGTTTAACGCGGCAAACGCCTGGGATTGCTCCGCGCTTCCTGGGAAGCAGGACGTGCACAGCAGTGCCACAGCGCTCACCTGCGGGTCTATTTATAGACTCCGGGCTTTCCCTAATTGCTGGATCCCAGCTTTTGGCAGGTCCGGCCTTTCCAGGTGCCGGGTGCCGCTGGGGGCTGGCTCACGCCACAGCTGCCCATTAACATTCCTGGCGCTTCCAGGGCCCGCGCCGCCCTGCTCGCTCGTGGGCTGGGGAACTTGGAAAACTGCTTCACAGAGCTTGGAAAACTGCTCCACAGAAGCTGGAAAACTCCTCCACAGAGGCGGTGCAAGCAGTAATGAGCTTTGTCAGAGGCAGAGCTGAGGATGTCGGTAATTCCAGGTCGGTGCCGGTGGCTCCGTCGGCGTAGGAGCTCCTGCAGGTAGAGGCTGGAGGAAGGAATGAACCAGAACCTACAGAATCAAGGGATGAGGGAACCCAAATAGAAACAAATGGAAACAAATTCCCTTTCCAAGCTATTGGAAGCAGGAAGGTTTAATCTGATCTCTGTACAACAGAGGAGTTTAAGGCTAAAAACGTGGAGAAGCCAGAGGAGTTCCTGGCATCACTGCTTGTTGGAGATGAGGAGGATTGGAATTTAACAAGGATTTAAACCCTGATGCACTCAGGGACAAGTGTTTCTCCTTGAACGTTTGGAAAGAAGAGGCTGCAGTGGGATTATCCCATATGGATTGGCCTTTTTGGAGGAATTCAAAAAAATGCCTTCCTGTAGCTGAAGGCAGCTGACAGGAAAGAGAGAGGAACTTTTTCCAAGAGCATGGAGTGACAGGACAAGGGGAGATGGATTAAAACTGACAGAGGGTGGGTTTAGATTGGATTGTGGGGAGAAATTCTTCCCTGTGAGGCTGGTGGGGCCCAAGGCCAGGTCAGAGCAACCTGGGGTAGTGGAAAGTGTCCCTGCCCATGGCAGGGGTGGAACGAGAGGAACTTTAAGATCCATTCCAACTCAGATGATTCCACGGTTCTGTGAAAGTGCAATTGTTGCTTTATGCTTTGGGTTGTTTTTTTTCCCAAGCTTAAGATGAGCACTCCAAGAAGTTTAGGATCTGAGGTTGCACTGCTGGTGAAACTGTTCCTCCTCCTCCTCCCTCCTCCTCAGGCATCGAACACTTAAACAAGCCAGGACACTTTATGATCAATTAGAGGGATAACTTGGCTGTCTGTCCTCCTGCTCCTATCTCCAGAACGAGTTCTGATGCCCCAGGCTGGGCCTGATTTTTGCTGAGTGCAAAATTCCTTCTTTTTCTCTCCCTCTTGCCAGTGGAGCTCCCTGTTGTGCAAAGCCTTTCAGGGATAAAGAAGTGACATGAAATATGTCCTCTGAAGAAACTCAGAGCAGTGCAAGATGTTCTGACCCTTAGCTGGGAGCAAAGGCTCCACACAGTGAAATAATTTGCTTTAATCCTTTCTCGCTGCCATAGGGCTTTATCCCACTGGCATCTGAGCGAGTCTGGTTGTTTCAGGAGCTCATGGAGCAACCCAGTGTTGTGGGTCCTGGTGGTGGTTGTATTCCCAAAGCACTGAGGGAGATCCAGGAGTTCATTCCCGAGGGGCAGGGCAGGCACTGATCTCTGCCACCTGTGACAGGACCCAGGGAAGGGCTGGAGCTGTGCCAGGGCGGGTTTAGGTTGGATATCAGGGAAAGGTTCTTCCTGCAGAGGGTGCTGGGCACTGAACAGGCTCCCCAGGGAATGGGCACAGCCCCAAGGCTGCCAGAGCTCCAGGAGCGTTTGGACAACGCTCCCAGGGATGCACAGGCTGGGATTGCTGGGGGGTCTGTGCAGGGCCAGGAGTTGGACTGGGTGATCCGTCTCAGTCCTTCCAGCTCAGGATATTCCATGATTCCATGAGTCAGACCCGCCAGAGGGAAGGAACCTCAGCATTGCTGCCCCCTCAGCTGGGATGGTACTGTGTGTTGGTGACCAAGCAGGAAGGAAGAAGGTCCATGAGATGGGCATTGTTTTCTTTCCCACCTGGATTTCCTCTCCAGGGAATGCTGGGTGAGAAGCAACATGGCCAAATGAACCTTTGAGTGAGGCATTGTCGTCTCCAGATCTCGGAATTTGTCCTGATCTAAAAACTGGTCCCACACAGACCAGACAAGCCTCAAACTGTGCCAGGGGAGGCTCAGGTTGGATATCAGGAGGAATTGCTTCATGGAAAAAGTGATTAGGTATTGGAATGAGCTGCCCAGGGAAGTGGTGGAGTCCCCATCCCTGGAGATGTCCAGGGAATGACTGGGCATGGCACAAGGTGGGGATGGGTCACAAATTGGACTCCATGACCTTGAAGATCTTTTCCAGCCTCAGTGAGTCTGTGATTCCCATTATACAGACCCCAAATTCCATGGAACGCCAGTGCCAGGTAGGATAGGGATGAGGAGAAGATGTTCCCAAGAGGTGACAGCAGGTCCGAAGCTGCCAGGAAGGAGCAGTGTCCTGATGGGCCATCCTGTGATTATCACACACACTCCACTTTTTTTGGAACAAGTTCCCTCCATCCGGACTCAAACCTATTAATGGAGAGCACTTAGGCAGCCATTAAAAACCAAAATAACCCCGGGAGTGGGGCCTCTGACAGCTGACAGCAAAGTCAGAGAGGGCAAACCATAAATCCTTGTAAAACCCTTCCAGCAAGGAACGTTGAGCTTCTTCCCAGCTTCTCCAGAGGTGTCCCTGGATTGTGAGGTGCTGCAGATCCCGGGACAAAAGGTGACGTGATCCCGTGGCCGTGCTCACCCTTGGAGTTGTTTTCTCAAGCTGGTTCAAGTTGACTTTGTTAATCTCTGGGCTGAGCACGTTCATGAGCAGGATAACCCAGGCTCTGGAATCGACGAGTGCAGGTTATCCAGGGCTTGCAAGCCAGAAAGCGTTGGAATGAGCTTGATTAGATAAAGGAGTGGCAAAAAGAAGGGAATGCAAATGGAGTGATTCATGGTGGTGTGTGTACCACAAAGCAACTGAACTCGTTTTTTTGGAAGAATCTCTAATTCTAAGTGTTCCTGGGTCTTCATTGTCTTTCCTGAGAGCTTGTGGTGGTCTCCCAGTGCTGCCAGCTGGATTTGCTCCCTATTTTTTGGGTGTGGAGACTGCATGAAAGCAGCTGTCACTCAGTTTTGGGGGGCTTAGTGACGGCACCTCATCCCACTGCATAAGGATGGTGTGGTGGGATGGTGGCTTTGGGTTTCTCTTCATTTTCCCTGTGGAAATCTCAGTGATTTCTTAACAGAAATCCCTCATTTGTTCCCATTTGTCCTGCCACAAGAGGAAGAGCAGGCAGGGCAGACAGTTGTGTTCTCTTCCTGGTTTTGAGTTGGGCGTTGATAAGACCTGGAATGCTTTGATTTAGTCTTGTATCCATGAAAAGTTGGTGAGTGGGAATACCAGCCTCCATCATGGCGGCTTCTTGGAGCTCAGGGAATTAAGGGAAGCAAACGTCCCCAGGCTTTTGGGTTTTCCAGGCTGAAATGAGGTTTATTTGCTCCAACTGGAGCTGGACCTCTGCTCCTGCACACTCCAGGTGTTCCAGGACTGCTCAGAGGAGGATTTCCCTTTTTCCCACGTGCAGAACATATCCCATGCTGCTCCAAGGTTCTTTGGAATCACAATCCAGTGCCCTGCATGGAAGCACTGCAGTGATAAACACGATAACAACTTGTTTACATCCCCACTTTTTGTGGTGCAGCTTCCAGCAGGAGCACTGGAACCTGGTTAGACAGCTTTGCTTTGCTTTCATTTCTGCTCCCAGCTCTTTTGGGAGGTTGGTGATAAGAACAGCTCTGCTCCAGAGCCAGGCTGGGAGAGCTGGGAGTGTTCACCTGGAGAAGGGAAGGCTCTGGGAAGGCCTTAGAGCCCCTTCCAGGGCCTGAAGGGGCTCCAGGAGAGCTGGAGAGGAACTTGGGACAAGGGATGGAGTGACAGGACAAGGGGAATGGCTTCCCACTGCCAGATTAGATGGGATATTGGAAAGAAATTCTTTGTGACAATTGAGGTTGCCCAGAGCAGCTGTGGCTGCCCCATCCCTGGAAGTGTCCAAGGCCAGGGTGGACGGGGCTTGGAGCATCCTGGGATAGTGGAAGGTGTCCCTGCCCATGGCAGGGGGTGGCACTGGATGAGCTTTAAGGTCACTTCCAACACAAACCATTCCAGGATTCTGCAAACCAAACCAAACTTTTCCAAGTTCTCCGTAAAAATTCCTGTTGATTGGATGGTTCTTGAGGTGCTGCCTCCACTTCCACAGTAGAAGAGTTTCCTAACTCTAAATTGAGATAAAGAGCATCAGGTGACTCAGATGTGGATCTCAAGGAATGAGTTTTTCTTTGGCATTTCACAGATGGAGTTACTGGGAGATGCCCCACACTGGATTTTAGTGAAACGTGGCATATTCCAGGGCAGGATCACTGGCACATTCCGGGCAGGATCACTGGCACGTTCCAGGGCAGGATCACTGCCTCCTGCTCATGGAGAGGAGGCTCTCCAGGCGTCAAATGCTCAGCCCTGAGGGGAGATGCCATCTCAGATAGCTTTATCTCCCTGCTGGGATGATTTCATCCCGAGGTTCAGATCCTATCTCCGCTCTTTAATTTCCAAGCCTCTCCCCATCAGGCTTTGAAGAAATCCTTCCTTTTTTTTTTTCCCTGTTTTTTTTTTTTAAGCGACTGATAAGTCAGCTTTAGATGGAAGCAGCTTGAGAAAAACATTTTCCCTGCTAATATTTCACCAAGATCAGTGGGCAGCAGCTCCAAGGTCCAGCATTCCCTGTCCTGGGCACACGTAGGTGGCTTTCCGGAGCTGTTGTCCCTCTCCATCATTCCGAGACAGGAAAAATTCCAGTGTGCTTGCACTTTGCAGGAATTTATTTTGCAGCAATTACAGGTCCCTTCACAACTGCCTTGGCACATAGCTCCAGTCGTTCCTCGAGTCCACTTCCTCTGGAAAATTCCACAGCCACTGCAGGAAAAGTCGCGCCGGTGCTGCTGACGCAATCCCAGCTTTCCTGCGAGAAAGGCAGAGGCTGTTAAATCATCCCTGGACTTTCCTCTTGGAGAAAACTGAGCTGGAAGAGCAGCCCCGGAGCCAGGCTGACGTCACTGCTGCCCAGGGGTGATAAGGTTTGCGTTGCCTGTGGGAGCCGTGTCCCACGGGAGGGGGAAGGACAGGAAGCCCTTTCCCCGGGAAGCTCATTTTCCCCTCCAAGATTAGAAGTGCTGCGGCAGCGCTTGCATAATACATGAGGACAGCTTGAGCTGCACAACTCTGCTTTTCCCCCCCTTCCAAGGTGGTGTTGGATTCGGTGACGTGCTTCAGCCGGGCTTTTTTTGGGAGCCGGGTTTATTTGGGAGCCGGGTTTATTTGGGAGCGGGAGCGCGCGCGGTCGGAGCCGGCTGACCCGCGCCGGGGCCGTGCTGCCAGCTGGAGCTGCCTCTGCTCCTCCCCTCCCTGCCAAAGCCATGTTCAGCTTCACTTCTCCTCTTGATTGCTGTCACGACATTCCAGCCAAACAGGCATCCACGTGTTTCTTCTGGAAAAGAAAGCTTTTAGTTGTTTTGAGGGTAAAATCACCTCTGGAAGCTGCTGCCCGAGTGACCCTTGGGGCTCTGGCTGGAAATTAAGGTGACTTTGGTCACTCTGTCTTGTCTCTTTTTCCCTCTAATTTATTTTTTTTAAACCTCATGGCATAGACTTATCTAGTGAAGGAATTAATTCTGAAATATTTCAAATGCTTGCTCAAATTTGGTGAAAAAGAAGATTGGGATGAACACGTGGGGTTTTTGCCAGCCACTCTCTGTGCTCAAGTGTGAGGTTTGCCAGCAGCTTGGGGAACTGAGGATGAGGATGAACTCATGAGCTGATCCCATGGCTCACCACCCCTGGAATTCTTCCTTCCTTCCCTCCCTCCTCTTCATCATGGCTCAGCTCCTGCAGCTGCCCAGACCCTGCCATGGGCAGGTTGGACTCACTGAGCCAGCAGCAAACCCTTCTGATTTTTTAATTAATTGAATTACGGAGTTGGGAGCTCCACCAAGCACCAGATCCAGCACAAAACAGGAAGGAAAAATCACCTGGTTGTAAGAGTGAAAGTGAGAAGAAACCTCCCCCCCCCTTCATCTCCCTGTCGTGGGGACTCATCCAGGCTGGAATTGGGATGTTCCTGCAGGGAGCTGCTGAGGATCTGGGCAGTTCCTGCAGCTTACTTTCCATCCTGACTCCTGAATTCCACTGGAGAAGATGAGCCAAGCAGCAGCAGATCCCAATCCCAGTTGGAGGTTGAACGAGTTTACTTGGTGATGCCACGCTTTGGAAGCTCTTGAGGAAAGGCTTTGAAAATGTCCTGACAGGAGCAGCATTTTCCTTGTCTGTGGCATTTTCTGCTGAGTCAAAAACCCAAGCTTATCCCAAAATGAGCCTTTCTGTTGTGGTTTTCCTGGGGAAAAACCTTTCCTCCAGAAAGTGACTTCATCCAGAGGGAATTGCATCAAACCAGGTAATAGGTGCAGGTAAATGAGATTTGCTTTCAGAGTCATCCCTGCTCCCAGCTGGCTCCCAAACTCTGGAGTTCAGCTGGAGTTGTTCCCACGAGGGCTTGGAGCTGAGCTCCAGCTCCCAGGATGTAAATTCGAGTTGATTTTGAGAGAGCATAAATTTTGTAGGAAGCTTTTCCTTCTGCAGACTGGTTCAGGAGCCTGGAGAGGGGCGAGGGTGATCACTGGGTCGTGGACTCATGGAATATCCTGAGCTGGAAGGGACCCACAGGGATCCCACAGGGATCCCACAGGGATAATAAGTCCAGTCCCTATGTTCAGAGTCGTGGTGTTCCTTCATGATTAAATACTCATGGAATTGTGGCAATAACATGGAAAACTTGACAAACTCACTGCAAATATCCTGTGCTGAGTTAAATATTTCGTGTTGGAGCTGTGCTGCAAAAGGGTGAGGATGGAATGAAGCTGCTGGGGAATAATGCTGAGCCATGACCCTGCCTGGGACTCCCTTCCTGGGCACTCAGCACTTGTGTGCTGGATGGAAATGTCCTCTCCTGGAGCTGGAGTGAGATTCGTGGCAGAAGCGAATGTGAAAGGAGAGGTTTTCCTCTGAATATTCCAAGGCAGATGTGGGACAAAGAGTAAAATTGCTTTTACATCAGCAGAGATAAGGAAAGAGTCAGATGCTGGATTTTTAGGTCAGCACATCCCAGTCCTGGAGTCGGGAAGAGGAAACTGCCAGCAAGGAGGGGATGAGGCTTCTCAGTGAAGTGTGAAGCCTTCACAGGGCAGGACAGGCTGCTCACCAAGAGCTTTCATTATCCTGGTGTTGGTTGAAGTGTTGAGGCAAGAAATGCAGTCCCTGGAATTATTAGAAAACTTGGAGGTGGCTTTTTTATCTCAAAAAGGTAGAGGAAGTTGTGTGGGGAGTGGTTGCTTCAGTCTGTGAGTAATGGGGTGGTACTGGCTGAACCCAGCAGGGAAGGGGCCTTTCCTTCCCCAAATTCTCAGGGAGCTCATTAGTTTGAGGGAAGGAATAAGTGCATCATTGTCCTGGTCATTTGGTGAGTGCAACAGACTTCAGGAGGCTTTAATCCAGCACAAACTCTGCCTGAAAACCCCAGGGAGAAGGGTAGGAGCAGGTAATTGAGGAGGTGAGTGCAGGTTAGAGGGAGGGCAAGGAAAAATTCCGAGTTAAATCACCCGGAGATAAGAGAGGTAATAAAGTCTCGGCCTGAAGAAACTCATCCTGGAGCACTTCAGGAAGTGTCTGGGGCAGGTGCTGAAAAGCTGGCCCTGATTTTTTTTAGAGGGTTGGAGAGGAGAAAGGAAACCTGGAGAACCAAAAAAAGGGAAAGTAGGACCTTAAAAGGGAAGGGAGGAGATGGAGAGTGTGAGGCCTGACTGAGCACATCTCCGTGGTCACCACCACCACCGGCACGTTTGGTGCTGTTTATGAGCACCCAGAGGGTAATCCAGGGATAAACCAGCCTGGTTTATGGCCAGGTGAGGAGGGAACCATGCCCTTTGGAAGGGTGAGATCAGGTCACTGTGTCTCGGCCTGTGACAGCCCCACGGGGTGTCCTGGTGATGGAAATGTGGGAGTAATCCAGGCCCAGTCTCTCCTTGGTGACTCCTCTCCATTGCACCAGGGTTGGGTTGCTGGGCACAGCTGTAGGCAGGACCAGGTTTCCCATTCCCTTCCCTCTTGTGTCCATTCCTTGGAAGTCAAAAGCCGAAGCTGGAATCAGCCAGGTCACCGAGTGGGACAAAGGAGTTCACAAAATTGTGGCTTTGTTGGTTTACAAACTGAGACTTCTTCTAACACTTCATCACCCCAAAGCGGTGCTGGAATCCCACAGGGGAGGTCAGGAGCTGTACTGCTCTAGGCGATGAATTTGAGATCTTCCCACGGCCCTGTGGATCCCTTTATACATTTTATTATAACACATTTATCATTTCTGGGACATTGTCTATCATTTCTGGTCTGTTTCCCCGGCCCCACTGCCCTGTGTGTGACTCCTGCCTGTCCTGCAGCCGCCAGCCCGAGCCCCCCAAGAAGGACAAGGAGGCTCCGGCGCTGGGCAGCGCTCCGTCCAAGCGCGCCGACGAGTGGAAGGATCCCTGGCGCCGGTCCAAGTCTCCCAAAAAGAAGCTGGGCGTGTCCGTGTCCCCCAGCCGGGCGCGGAGGCGCCGGAAAACCTCGGCCTCCTCGGCGTCCGCCTCTGGCTCCTCCAGGTGAGGGGCGGGGGGGACGGCCTGGCGCGTCCTGGGAGCGGGGCCGGGAACGGGACGGGGCTCGTCCGTGGCCGGGGGAGGTGTCGAGGCGTTCGGGACGGGTCTTGCGGTCGTTCCATCCCTGGAAGCGTTCGAGGCCGGGTTGGAGCAATCTGGGATAGTGGAAGGTGTCCCTGCCCAGTGGAACTGGATGATCCTTAAGTCCCTTCCAACCCAAACCATTCCATGATTTATGGTTGGGAAAGAAGTCCGAGACTTGCTGCTCACTGAGAGGGAAGCCAGAGGGGGCAGGGAACTGTGGGAGCTGTGCTGTGACCTGTTGAAGATTAGGAAAAGGCAAATCCTTGGAAAAGCCACTTTTCCAGTGTATTACAGCTGCATGCAGTCTGGATGATAGCAGCTCACCTGCATGAAAACTGACTTTAGTAGGAGCAGAAAGAACTGGGAGCTGTAAAAATTGGATCCTGGTCACTCTGGGATGGATGGAGGGAGGAGTTGAGCCCACTCCAGTAAGAGCACGTTGATGCTACTGAGGAGACTGGGATTGTGGAGGTTTGACAGAGCCTCAGAGGGGCTTGGAAACCAATAAAAATAAAACAAAATAAAAACCACCTTTCAGAAAGAAACTCCCTGAATCTGGGAGCCTCGAGGGATAAGCTGGATCCATTTCTTCTAAATGCTTGAACTTGAAGCTCCTGAAAGAGGGGGGGAAAGTATCCAGGAGGAATGAGGAACATGTTACTTTGGAGATAGGATCTAAAAGCCAGAGCCCTCCTGAAGCAGATTTTCCTGCTGGGATCACTGCACCCAGTCAGGCGATCTGTCAGGGGATTGTCCAGTGAAAAGGCATAAAATATGTGGAAGGAATTCTCAAAAAGGATGGAAAATCAATAATTAAAGGAAGAGAGGCTTATTTAAGGGTGCAAAGAGAGTAGCAACAAGAGGATCCTCCCTAAAAGAAAAGAGGGATCTGGGGAGAGGCTGCAAATCCTGACAGCTCCCCGAGGAGAAGGCAGGTGGGGTTTGGAGCAGAACTTGGGCAGAACATCCTTGGAATGGAAACAAGACCTTGAGGGCTTTTCAGGGAGCTCTGAATTTTTATATTTCTCTTCCAGGTCCTCTTCTCGTTCATCCACCTACTCTGGGTCCGGCTCCTCCCGCTCCCGCTCCAGATCCTCCTCCTACAGCTCCTACTCCAGTCGCTCCTCCAGGCACAGCTCTTTCTCAGGCAGCAGGTCCAGGTAATGGCTCCTGGGATTAGGAACCAATGGTGAACTCTCCAAATGCTTCCTGACAGCTCCTTTTTGCTCCTGCTTCAAAGAACCCATTCCCAGCACTTCCCTGAGTGAGAGAGGCTGTGGCTGTTGGATGAAGGAGATCTGTCAGCCACCCCCAGTGCTCCCACCCACCACTGTGGTGCTGTTGTGGCTGGGCTCTTTCCCATGCCTGTGGTGGATTAACATTCCCATCATTTGCATTTTGTGATTGCAAGAAGTTCAGCAGCATCTCTTTTCTATGGCACTGGGATTTCTGTTTCAAAAGGCAAATCCCATTTCTTTATTAAGGCAGTTGTGTCTTGGGATAGTCCTGACACTTCAAAGTAGCAATCCAGTGTTCCATGCTCATTAATATTTATTCCTCTGCAACTTCCTTGCCCCTGCAGACAGTTTCCCAAGTCTGGAATATACATAGTAGGAGAACTGGCTCCTTAGACAGGCACACAGGTACCCAGAGCAGATCCCACAGGTGATGGAAGAACACACACTGTCACTTTTGGAGGCTGGTTTCTCCTAGGAGAAGCTCAGCTGGGAGCTGATGTCACCAGGGAAGCAGGCAGAGCTTCCCCCATCCACCCCATCCCTGGCAGGACAGTGCCAGAGCAGGTGACACACTTGGCTGCCTCTCCCTGAGGTGGCAGAGAGAGGAACACCCTCTGCATGCTCCCCAGAGATCCTGTCATCCAGGAGTCAGGCTTCCCGAGGCACTGGGATGCAACAAAGGCACTTCCAGTCTTGGCACGGGGATGAATCACCCCAGCACCAACACATGTGCCCTGCCAGGGGCTCGGGTCAGTCCTGGGCTTGGGAAACAGCTCCTGCCCTCTGACTGTTGCCTTTGGGATGCACCACTCAGTGGAATACCTGGAGTGCCCCTCTTCCAGCTGACCCTGTTTTTTTCCTTTTATTTTCTACTTTTCCCACTCATCTGATGACAGAAGTTTTGTTGGACAGAGTCCAAATATAAAACCAGGATAAGCTCAGGATTGTTCCCTGGGGAGGAGGGAGGGGTGGATGAATGCACTGAGAGCAGGAAAAGCTCCCGCGATCCCAGGGCCTGAGCTGAGTGATGTCTCCCTTCCTTTCCAGGTCAAGGTCCTTCTCTTCTTCTCCCTCTCCTTCTCCAACACCGTCTCCTCACAAGCCACTGGCAAAGGCTAAAGGGGAATTGTTGCCACCTCCTGGGAAAGGGTAAGGATTCATCTTCCTCTGGATACCTCTGTGCAGAGAGTCCAAACAAACCCTTCTGACCTTCAGTGGCCCTAAGGAATACAGGATTAGATGGGCTGTTGAGAAGGAATTCCTCCCTGTGAGGGTGGGGAGGCCCTGGCACAGGTTGCCCTGTGGCTGCCCCATCTCTGGAAGTGTCCAAGGCCAGGCTGGATGGGGCTTGGAGCAGCCTGGGATAGTGGCAGGTGTCCCATGGCAGGGGGTGGAACTGGATCTTCAAGGTCCCTTCCCATCCAAACCATTCTGGGATTCTAAACCTGATTGACAGTTTAAGGAAGAAATGAAAGATCCAAAATACAACCTGTATTGAAGAGTTTTTAGCTTGGCAAAGTTAATTAAATAATGACGCTTTCACATATTAAATCCAAGTTAAACTGTACAATTATCCTTAAATATTACATGTATACAAGTGTTTAAACACATCTGATTTACTGCTTAAACATTCTGTGTGTGCAGATATATTTAAATAATATAATTATATGTAATAGAGCTGTAAGGAAGTTTTAGTTCATTCCTCTGCTGTAGCTTTGGTTCATCCACAGCCTTAGAATAAAGCAATGCTTCAGCCTCATCAGCTTCTCCCACTGGAGGCAGATGAGCAGGGGCCTGGAGCCCTGCAGCCGGGTTTGGCACATGCTGGCAGTCCTCCTGCTCTCTGAAATTCCTGAAATTGCTATTTCACAAACCCCACAGTGCTAAATTAGGGAGACGTTGCAGGGTGACACAACACCACAGTGATGTCACCTCTTTTAAGCTGACCTGCAAATAAATGACACCGTGGGAATCCCCCTGAATTCTCCAGAATTTAGGACGATCCCCTTTGCCACACTTCTGGTCCCTTATTATCCTGCTTTTTGGGGTTTTCCCCCTCTCCACTCAGGGCTCAGCCCTGTGAGGGCCCTGCAGTGATGTCATTGCTCCCTGGCACAGGTTGTCCAGAGAAGCTGTGGCTGCCCCATCCCTGGAATGTCCAAGGCCAGGCTGGATGGGGCTTGGAGCACCCTGGGATAGTGGAAAGTGTCCCTGCCCACGGCAGGGGTTTGGAATATGATCTTCAAGGTCCCTTCCCACCCAAACCATTCCAGGATCACGTGGTGAGCAGTATCCAGCTGTCAGAGCAGAGGTTGGAGTGCTCTGAGCAGCACTGAAGAGCCAAAGTGATTCCCATCTCATGCAGTGGGTGTTGGATAACACAGTGGGGTTCCCATCCAGTTTTCCACAGGGAACACAAGCCAAGGGACAGATCCAAGGGATACTTGCACACACAGGCTGGTTTGCACCCTCCTGATCTGTCTGATGGAGTTAAAAAGAGAATTTTTGCATTAATTATGTGCATTTTATTCTGAAGCCTGACTGGCAGATTTTAAGGAGGTGTAAGTGTTTGGGATAAAAATACATGGAATCAAATGGATCAGAAACAACATTTCCACACAGTCTGCTTCAGGAGTTAATTTGCAAGTCAAATATCTCCAAAATTGGCTGTTGTATAGTAATTTGTCTGAAAAGATGAATTGATTCAGAATCTGGGGAACAAATCCCTTTAGGAAAACCTGTGGGTTTTATGTTTTGGGGAAATAGCCGAGTGCCTGTAGCTACAGGAATCACATCAGAGCCAGGCTGGATGAGGCTTGGAGCAACCTGGGATAGTGGAAGGTGTCTCTGCCCATGGCAGGGGATGGAACAGATGAGCTTTACGGTCCCTTCCCACCCAAACCATTCCAGGATTCCATAACTGATACAATATTAAACAACAACAAACCTGAGCACATCATTTCTGAGGATGTCCGTGGTCTGTACCCACCCCCTGGGATCACACACCTGAAAACTGTCATTTTTCCAGGGAGAAATCTGTGAAGAAACTCACTGCCCTCCCAGTCCCTCAGCCACTCACTAAAATTACCACAGCAGCCCCAGAGCCAGCCAAGCCAGGGGATAATCGGGAAGCAAGGAGGAAGGAACGTCAGACGAGGACTCCACCCAGGAGGTAAGAGAGCTGGGGGTGGAGCGAGGCTTGATCTCCTGGAAGATACAGCAAATCCTGGGTTTCTTTCTCCTGGAAGATGCAGCAAATCCCAGAGTGCCGACTGCCAGTGTTAAAGGAGAAATCCATTTCTTGGGGCAGGGAGAAAACGAGAAGAGAGCTGGGGGGGAATGTTACTGGCTTGCCACGAGTGGCTCCTGCCTCTGAAGGGTGGGTGAGGGATGGAGTAGGTGGGATACAGGAAATGTGTCAAAATCAGGGTTGGAGTGGGGAAAAAAGGCATTTTTGAGAGGTGCTGGTTGTGGAGGTGGCCCAGTGAGGGAAAAGGAATGTTTGATCCCATACAGATCTGATGGATGGAGAGTTACCAGTTGACCCAGACTGGCCACAGGGATATTCCACACCACAGAACACCATTCCCAGTGTGTGAACTGGGGGAGGTGGCTGGAAGGGGCCGATGGTTGCTCACGGAGGGCTGGGCATCAGTCAGAGGGTGCTGAGGAAATCTCCTGTGCGTCACTGGTTTCTCTTGGGATTTTTGTCCCCCTCTCTCTCTTTTTTTATTCCCATTATCACGTTGTGGGGCGTTGTTTGCTGTCTTGCAGGAGGACCATCAGTGGCAGCATCAGTGGCAGTGCCAGCAGCTACAGCGGGTCCAGCTCCCGATCCAGGTCCTTGTCTCGGTCTCTCTCCAGATCTCATTCCAGATCATCCTCTGCCTCAGTCTCCCACTCTCCCTCTGGGTCCAGGAAATCCAGGTAGAGCCCTGACCCTCCATTACATTTATTTAAGTAGGAGCTATTGTGACTGTTCTTCACTGGTTTGGTTTCTTGCAGCAAAAACTCTGTAGTTTCCAGTAGCAGAAGCTGCAGGTGACTGGGAGCTGGGACAGGATTGGGTTTGTGTTACAAATCCCAGCTCCTGGATTGTGACAGGAGTACAGTGTTGGAGAGGGACTTTTCATAGGGACATGGGGTGAGAGAAAAAGATATAATGGCCTTAAACTGAAGGAAGGGACATTTAGATAGGATATTTGGGAGAACTCTTTCCCTGTGAGGGTGATGAGGCCCTGGCACAGGCTGCCCAGAGAAACTGTGGCTGCCCCATCCCTGGAAGTGTCCAAGGCCGGGTTGCACGGGGCTTGGAGCAACCTGGGATAGTGGAAAATGTCAGGGTTGGAATTGGATGAGCTTTAAAGTCCCTTCCAACCCAACCATTCCATGATTCTCTGATATTTTCCTTGTGGTTTATTTAAGGAAATAATCTTGTCATGTGTGTCCAGGTATCCATTTAACCTAAATGGTGACCAAAACATCTCCTTCTGGCCAGGGTGATCCCACATCCTAATTAATTTGCAAATGAACAGTTCCAGGCTATGGAGCTTTGCTCTCCTAAACCTCTCCTACCTCTGGTTGCTGCGTGTCCTTGGGGAAAACGCTTGGCCTGTCAGGAGAGGGAGGTCAGAAAATGCCCAAAAGGCCCAGCTAATGATACTTTTGCTTTGCTGGCAAAGTTGCAGGGCCAGTTGCCTTTGTGTTTAGCCCCGAGTGAATAGTTCCAAGTCTGTTGGTCTGTGGGATGTGTAAACAGCAAACTCCTTCCAGCAAAGAGAAACAAACCTCTTCCAAGTCATTCCCTCAGGTTTTCTCATCCATTTACAGAGGATTCCCTGAACCCTCACAGGCAGAGCTTGAAACGCAACACTCCCCTGGCACACAGATCTAAGAGTAGTCCTGTGGTATAAAACCTGGATGGAGCAGGATTTGGCTCTGAGCAGCTGCAATTCCCAGCTGTGAACTCTGTGCAACTCCGAGCTCCAACATCCGCGTTATTTTACGGAAATCCCGACTTGTTTACTCCGTGCTTGTCACATTCATCAGCTCAGCTTGGAGTGATGCAAGAGCTTCAGAGAGCACCAGGGCACGGAGGGGAAACGTGAGCACACTGGGGCTGCCTGTGCTGCTCCTGTGCGAAATGCACTGTGTGCCCACACCAGGTTTGCTGGGACACCCTTGTAACCTGGAGAAGGAGCTTCTGGCTCGTCCCTGTCACAATTGGAACAATCCATGAGACCACTCAGAACTCAGCTCCATTGGGTAGAGCCTCCAGAGGGTTGATCTGTGCTGGAGCTGCCACAACCCCTTCAGTCATCCCAATCCAGCTTCCAGCCAGGGAGCCTGGCCCGTGCTGGCAGGGCAGGTCGGGGTGGCCTGTGGAACAGGCTGGAGAGGCTGCATGAATATTCATGGAGCGGAATGGTTTGGCTTGGAAGGGAACTTAAAGCTCTTCCAGTCCAACTCTCTGCCACCTTCCACTAGATCAGGTTGCTCCAACCGTGTCCAGCCTGGCCTTGAGTACTCCCAGGGACAGGCACTGGCAGGAGATGCCCACTTAGAGGCATCTCCCTGTCGCCGTCGGTCGTGACAGGCGATGTGTGCCAGCAGCAGACGCCGTGCCAGGGCTCCCTTGCCCTGAGCTGTAACACTGACCTGGATGTGCCAGTGCACTCCCTGCTTTCACTCCGTGTTTTCCTGGGCAAACAGTGACCTGTTCACACATTGCCTTACTCCTGGCTATAAATAAACATTACTTTTTAGGCCTGCATCTCACACAGCCTTGGGATTTTTCACAGCAGCAGCACCCCGGGACACACAGCCTTTGTGTCTTCCTGATCGTTGCCTGTCGAGCTTCCTGACATCCAGCCGTGCAGGGGAATGGAGAAAGCTCTCGTGGCCTTCCTGCCTGCAAGGAGGTGTTGTTTGTTTGCAGGTCCCTGAGCGTGAGCAGCGTCTCCTCCGTGTCCAGTGCCTCGTCCAGCAGCAGCTCCGTGCGCAGCGCCGACTCCGAGGACATGTACGCGGACCTGGCCAGCCCCGTGTCCTCAGCCAGCTCCCGCTCCCCCACCCCGGCCCAGCAGAAGAAAGGTAGAGGGACCTGCTTTGGGGCTTTTTTCCCCCTCTGTGGAGTCCTTGGAAGAGAAGGGAGGAGCAGTGATCCACGTAGAGCTTGCTTGGGACTACTGTGGGCTCCGGGAAAATCGCCAGGCAGAGATCAGGGGAGCCCAGAGGTCCTGTGAGGCCACGGAGAAGGGAGGCTGTGGAGCAAATTTACGTCCACATCCTTGCATCCCTGTGTCTCCCTTGTGTCATCACTTTTCCTGTCTGGGAGTTCTGCCTCTCCCTTAGCCCGTTCTCCTTCACCCTTGGAAGGTGACGTAAATCTGGACAGCTCCGGTATCGCGTTGCTCTCCCTCTGTCGGTTTCAGACCATAGCAGAGTTAGTGGCAAAAGCCTTGTGAAAAGCCTTTTGTTCTTTGTCTTTTATGTTCCTCTCTGTGGAAATTCTGATTTCCTGAATCCTTTAACCTCGGGGCTACGTGCTCTGTTAACTGGTGTGGTCTTTTCCCACCCCTGGAGCAGCGTCCTCTCACCCAAAGGGAGAGCAGGCAAAAGGAATCGTTCCCAAGTCACCCCTTCTGCTCTCTGCTTTCCACAGGAAAGTCAAAAAAAGAAGACAGTGCTAAAGAGGAGAAGAGGAAACGGGATGTGCCCGCTCAGCTCTTGAAATCAGCCAAGCCCACCCAGGGAAGCAAATCCCAGCAGCTGCTCCAGGGCCAGCAGCCCTCGGCCCCCCAGGCGCAGCAGGGTGGCTTCAGCGGGCACAAGGAGATCAAACTGACGCTCCTGAACAAGGTGAGGGGGTGCCTGGCATTCCCTGCTCCCGGGGACCCGAGCAGAGGCCGGGATGGATCCCGGTGGGAGGGGAGCTCCGGGCTCTGCACTGGCGGGATGAGCTCAGCCGGGTAGGTCTGGAGCCGGATTGGAGGGCAGCACCCAGAACCAGTCTGGCAGCACACACCCTGTGGTGGCTTCAGTTTGGGACTGTGTTGGCGGCTGCCCTGGGGCACATTCCTGCTGCAGCTTCCAGGGCTCTTCCCCGCTTGCTCGAAGGCTGCGGTCCCACGTGTGCCGGGGCCTTTCCCCCTGGGAGATGCTCCCGGCACGCTCCCTCTGCAGTGCCAGAGCCGGCTGGGAACGGCCAGCCCCTGGCCCAGGAGGGAGAAGTGGCGAGTGCCCCGGCTGCCCGGGGTGCCCACCTGGCTGCTCCCCTTTCCCAGCGATCCCGCTGCCCCGCTTGGAGCCCTCGGCGGAGATCGCAATCCGGGCATGTGGGGGAGTGGGGCCTCGTGGGGTTTGGTGCCGGGGCAGGGTGTTGGCCCCATCACGTGGGCAGGTTCCTGTTTTTGATATTTTGCTCTGCCAGCCCAAATTCCCCGGCGCAGTCTGAGGCTGCAGATCTCTGCACTTCCCTGTGCTCTGACGTGAGGAGGCTTTATCACAGCCAGGAAGCTGCTCCGGAGGGAGGAGGGTGCAGTGACACATGACTGCCAGCACCAGCAGAGCCCAGGAGAAGGCACAGCTCCACAGGCCTCCCTCACGTCTGCTAGCCGTGGTGCTGCTGGGAAAAAACCATCCCAAAAGCTGCTCTTTTCCTGTTCCTGTTCTGAAACCAGCACAGCATTAACCCCAGTGCTAGGGGGTGTTGCTGTTGGCTTCTGGTGGTTGGGAATGACATGGATTCAGGGATGGTTGGGACTGGTGCGTGCAAAGAGTTTAATGGGAGAGGTGTTTGCACAAGCCAGGCACCATCCCAGGGAATAACTGCCCATTTCCCTCTCCAGAGGGAAGTGGCTGCTCAGCTCCGTTGTTTTAATTCCCTTGCAGGCAGCTGACAAAGGAAGCAGGAAGAGATATGAGCCAGCAGACAAAGAGAGGCCAGGCTCTCCTCCAGCCAAACGGGCCAACCTGTCCCCTGACAGAGGTGAGACAGCAGCCATCCCGGGCTCCTGCTTTCCAGCAGCTGGAAAGATTCATTGCAGTCATTCCAAAACCTCAGAGTGGGATTGCCACCAGATAATGGGGGGGGGGGTTGACCATCCTGCTGCAAAAACACAGCAGAGGTGAGACCTTGGGAAGGCCAATCCCAGCCTTGCCACACTGTCCTGGGAGGCACTTGGTGCCCAGTGTGGCTCCACTGTGTCCCTGAAAGTCTTCACAAAAATAACCCCGTTGCTTTGAAGACATGGAGTGCTCACCTCCACATCCACCCCATGGCCTTCTGTCACTGCTGCTCCTTGGATGTGGCTGTGGGAATCAGGTTTAGGCTGGATATTAGGAATATTTCTTCCTGAAAAGGATCGTCAAGCACTGGGACAGGCTGCCGTGGCAGTGGTGGAGTCCCCATCCCTGGAATTGTTCAGAAATGTGTGGATGTGGCACTGGGGACATGGTTAGAGATGACCTTGGTGGTGCTGGGCTGAGGGTTGGATTTTATCTCAAAGGTCTCATCCCATCTCAACCATTCCATGACTCTAAGACATTGGAGTTTCTTTTGCTGCATCCCGGAGTTTTCCCAGCCTTGTATTCCAGTGCATCCCAAGGGAGCTGTTCCTGACAGACGGGCTTGTGGCGGTGCTTCGAAAGGGAGCACGAGCTGCCAAGGCCCCGGGATGGAGGGATGCAATCCCTGCCTGCATCACCCATCCTGGGAAACGAGCCGATTTCCCCACTGTGGGTGACACAACCCGCTCTGCCCTGGATGTTTAGAAAGACTTGGGCTTTCCAAGTGTTCTCCGGATCCTCAATCCTCACCAGCAGCAGCAACACCCGGGAAAACCGAGCCGGCAGCCGCAGAGAGGGACCCCGGTGCCACCCTCCGGCCTCGGCCGTGGCTGCCAAACAGCAGAGGGGGCGTGGGGGGTTGGCAGCCAGAGGTGGCTGTGGGTGACGTCGGAGCTGCCACGTGATGTTGTTTTCCCTGGTGGCTCAGCTGTAGGTGGATCTGTTGACTCTGGGTGCCAGCCAGCAGCAGCTCTGTGCTAATAACCTGCAACGCTCACCTCCTGCAAGGGCAGCCTGCGAGGGACTGCCTGGGGTCGAAGTTCACTGGGGTCTAGTTCACAGCTCAGTGCCTGGGCCAAGCCAGCACCGTTTCTAGAGAGACACCGATGGAATTCTCTGCTTGTTGTTGGCTGGGTGTTATAAAGCGATTTTTAAGCTGTAGCAAATCATAGAACCACGGATCGGTTTGGGCTGGAGGGGAGCTTAAAGCTCTTTGTCCCATGGGCAGGGACACCTTCCTCTAGACCAGCCCCACCCTGGCCTTGGACACTTCCAGGGATGGGGAGTCCGAGCCACAAAGCCCCGAGTCCAGGCGCAAACGCACCCTTGGCTGAGTTGGGCCTGAGCCCCGCGGTGTCCCAGCCCCAGACTGGTCAGTGGTGGTGCCCTGAGTGTGTCACCCGTTCTGTGACCTGGACCTGTGGGTGGGGCTGTCCCAGTGCCCACCCTCAGGAGCAGCGGGATGCCCTGGCACACACGGGGGCAGCTGCCACGAGGGACTGGGCACCTTCGCTGCCTGCAGAGCTGCTCCAGGGGAGCAGGTCCACATGCTGCCTTCCAGGTAGAATTCCCTCTGTTCCTGGGATAACTCAGCTGCTCCCCAGCATCCCTGAGTGCCCAGGGCAGCTGTGCCGGGGCAGGGCCGTTGGTTCAGCCGTGCTGCACAAACACGGGGGTGCTGCTGCCTCAGGGGAGGCCCCGCTGGCTCCGAAAGCAGCAGAGCTGCCCTCACCTGTCACTCCTGCAGCCACTACACCCTGGGACCCGCCAGGGCAGAGCCGGCAGCTTCTCAGGCAAGAAAGGCCATGGAAGAGCCTTATTCCAGCAGCTGGAGGCTGCGGGAGGGCTGGTGCTGTGTACACAGCCCTGGCAGCTTCTCTGCTCCCCCTGACGTGAGGGGCACAACAGTGAGGGTTTTCCAGCTGCTGCTGGACTTGGCGTTTTTTTGGCATGATCTGGTCAGTCACTGCAGGCAGTGACCTGTGCCTTAGTGACAAGCAGGAGTGTCAATCCTTCTCCTCTCCCAACAGGCTCTCGTGATAGGAAGGCAGCTGGGAGAGTCTCATCCCCCAAACAGGAGCGACAGCGGGGCCAGAACCCGAAACCTTCCCCTGCACAGGCAGACAGGTGAGTGCTGCTGCTTCCCCTGGCTCTCCAGGGCTCCATCCCTGCTCCCAGGGCAGTTCCCAGTTGCCGTGGAGCCTCTGGCGGGGCCGTTCCAGCTGGGAGAAGAGCAGGAGCACCAGGAGCCAAGTGGGTCAGGAGCGAGCTGGGCCGGTGCCTCTGCAGCTCGTTAGTGCAGTGTTAATGAGCAAGAGAGCCCAGCCCCTTCACCCCCTGCCCAGCTCCGTCTGGCTCAAGTGCCCCAATTCCCTTTTTCCCAGCCTGGCACAGCCTCAGCTGCTCCCCTTGCTGCTGGGACGTGTTCAAATGTGTCCCCTGCGTGGGACAGAGCAGGGACAGCCCTGGCTTTGCACGCTCCCATCCGGGGGACAGGCGACCAGCTCACAGGCAGGTTCCTGGCAGGCTGCAGTGCGGGGAATATCCCAGTGCAGGCCTGGATGTGTGGCTCCAGGGGCTGGAGGGTTGTGGAGCACCTGTGACACACCAGGAGCTCCCTCATTCCTCCCTGCCTGGAGCAGGTGATGCTGCTTTGCCTTTCTCCAGAGTCATCTCTCCAAGGATCTCTGGGAGCACACATCACAGGGAAGGAGCTGTCAGGATTTGGGATTGAGGGGATGCTCCAGGGCTGCTTTCCCCTCTGTCTCTGCACATTCCCTTGCACACAGGGAGCTGCTCACTGCAGCCACGAGCTGGCACCGGGTTTAATCTGGGAATCCCCCTGGAACAGCTCATTTTTTACTGTTTCAGCCAGTTTTCAGCCCAAGGCCTTGTGTCTCCAACCTGTTTTTTCCCACCAGCTCTTGGAGTGATGTGTTGGACGTGGTAGTTCAGCTCAGAAATCAGGGAGAAATCCTTCCCTGGGAGGGTGGGGAGGCCCTGGCACAGGTTGCCCAGAGCAGCTGTGGCTGCCCCATCACTGGAAGTGTCCCGGGCCGGATTGGACGAGGCTTGGAGCACCCTGGGCTAGTGGAAGGCGTCCCTGCCCATGGAAAGAGATGATTTTCAAGGTCCTTTCCCACCCAAACCATTCCATGATTCCATGGGGTTTAGCGGGGCTCAGTCAAAGGTCGCACTTGCTGATCTTGGAGGTCTTTTCCTCCAGATCCGATGCCTTTGGGGTGGGTTTCCAGCCGCCCTCTCACTCCCGCCTCCTCCCCTCTCTCCCTGCAGGAAACGCCAGCTGTCCCCTCAGTCCAAGAGCTCCAGCAAGGTCACGAGCGTGCCGGGCAAAGGCTCGGAGCCGGGCGCTGCGGCCGCCAAGGGCAGCAAATCCAGCACCCTGTCCCGGCGGGAGGAGCTCCTCAAGCAGCTCAAGGCGGTGGAAGACGCCATCGCCCGCAAGAGGGCCAAAATCCCGGGAAAAGTATAGTGGGCCGTGCCCCGGAGTGACTGTTGATGTTTTTATAACGAGTGGAAAAAAGCGGCCGCTTTGGGATTTTGCAGTTCTCGTCTTCATTTTGGCCGCGGTTCTTTTTAAAAAAAAAAAACAAAAAAACAAAACCCACAGAAAACCCCGAAGCGGCGGCGGCCGCGTCCCGCCGGGAAGGCCCCGCGGCGCCCGGCTCCGGGAGGGCTCCGGGGCCGTGTACATTCTGCACAGAGGACTCCAGCCCCGTGGGATGCTCCCGCTCCTCCCGTGCCCCCCGTCCTCTTTGCTAGCCTCGAGTTGTATTCTCCTAGTTAGCCCTGCTGTGTGTTGAGTGTCTTCAGCAATGCAGTTCTAGTTCCGTGTGCCCAGAGAGCCGAAAACTGCTGTGAGCTGCTGGCAACGCCCCTCCTCCCCCAGGAAAAATATATATATATATTCCTGCCTCCATCCCCTCGGGAATGACCTGTCGTTTCTTTGCAGCAGGGGGTTGGTTCAGTTGATTTCCCAGGAGCCCTGCAGGTGTTGTGGGCATGTCCGTCTAACAGGAGGGTCCTTCTTCCTTTGGTTTTTCCTTTTTTTTTTTCTTTTTTTTTTCTTTTTTTTTTTTTTTTTTTTTGGAGGGATCTCCCTGAAATAAAATATTTTGATAACCAGTTTTGGCTTTTCCTGCTCTTCTCTGCATCCCCTCTCCATTGCCCCGGGGGGTGGGGTGTTAAGTGTTAGTGAGGGGGGGTCTCATATGGGAGTGTCCCTGATAAACCCTCCTCAGTCCTCAGGGAACAGGTTTTGGGGTTCCTGAACCACCCATCCCCTGGAATTCCCCATTCTCCAGCCCTGCTCCTTACACCCAGTATGAAACCAGTGTCCCACTGGTGTTAAGTGTTAGTGGGAGGCATCGTCTGGAGATACCTCTGACAGACGCAACCACTTAGGGAACAATTTTTGGGATCCCTGAACCCCCTGTCCTCTGGGATTTCCCAGCCTCCAGCCCTGCTTCTTGTACCCAGTATGAAACCAGTATCCCACTGGTGGAGTTAGTGGGGGGCATCATCTGGGGGTACCTGTGGCAAACCCCCTTCATTCAGGGAACAATCTTTTGGGTCCCTGGAATTTCCCATTCTCCAGCCCTGCTCCTTGCACCCAGCATGAAACCAGGATCCCGCTGGTGCCGTTATCCCACCGGGCCATCCTGGAGCAAGGAGCACCAGCGGGGGGAACGGCAGCCCTTCAGCCCTTCCCAGGGTTGCCCAACTCGGGATTTCTGCCCGGGAATGCTGTGGTGATCTCAGCGCCGGTGTCGCAAGAGGGCACGGCCTGGGGGATGCCCGTGCCCGTGTCACCGGGTCAGCCCCGGACACCCCTGCCCACCGCCCTCCCGAAATTGTGGAGGTGTGAGGCGCCCGTATTCCCGGCTGGCACACGTGGAGTGCAGAAGGAAGTGCCGGCCCGCGGGGAGGAGGAAGGAACCTGGAGCTGGAGTTTCCAGGTGTGTGCACATCACCTGCCCGGCCCTATAAAAAGGCGGCGGCGGCGGCGGCGCTGCNACACGGCATGTGCAGGGCTCTGTGTGTGCTTATTGTACGTGTGACTTTATTATGTGTGTGTTACACACCATGTGCAGGGCTCTCTGTGTGTGTGTTTTATGTGTGTGTTACACACGGTGTGCAGAGCTCTCTGTGTGTAACACACGTGTGTGTGTGTTTAATGTGTGTGTGTGTTTTATGTGGGTGTGAAGGTTTATAATGTGTGTGTGGTTTGTATGTGTGTGAATATTCATTATATATGTGTGCGTTACCATGTGCAGGGCTCTGTGTGCGTCTGTGGTTTTATCATATGTGTGTGTGTTTTATCTGTGTGTGTGTGTGTTTTGTGTGTGTGTGAAGGTTTATTATCCATGTGTGAAGGTTTATTATCCATGTGTGAAGGTTTATTATCCGTGTGTGTGTTACACGCCATGCACAGGGCTCTGTGAGTGTTTGATGTGTGTGTTACATGCCATGTGCAGGGCTCTGTGTCTCTGTGTGTGTTTCCATGTCTGTGTGTGTATTTATGTGTGTGTTTATGTGCCTGTGTGTATTTATCTGTGTGTGTGTGTGTGTGCACTTTCCCAGCTGGACCTGTGTGTTGGTGCTGTGTGTCCGTGCACGTGGACTTGCACACTGCGGGGTCTGTGCTGTGTGTCTGTGTGTATTTGTATGTATTTTTATAGATTTATATGCATTTATATCTAAATATGTCTCTGGTATATGTGGGAATACAGCCAATATTCCACGTGCAGGCTGACACACACCGAGGGTGTTCTGTGTGTGTGCACATGTGTGTGTGTCAACTATCAACACACACAGGTTTTTCTATTTATTACTGCAGGAATTTTCATTTAATATTTATTTATAATTTATTTAATATTTTTAAATTTATTATTTTAGTTTTAAATTTTTATATTTATATTATATATTTATTTACATTATATATTTATTTATATTTTGCATTTACTTATATATTT
>VZRJ01006977.1:64219-91003 GCA_013397565.1 Ptilonorhynchus violaceus
CCCCGGTCCGGACTCGGGATAGACCCCCGGCGCCGCTCCCGGTAGCCCTCCGGTACCTCCCAGCATCCTCCTGTGCTCCCTACGGTACATCCCCCCAGCACCCCGCGGGACTGCCCTCGGTAACCCCCCGGTACTGTTCCCGGTATCCCTCCAGTACTCCCCAGTGCCACCTCCGATCCCCCGCTCCCGGTATCCCCCCGATATCTCTCGGTGCTACCCCCGGTATCCCGCAGTAACATCCCGGGTACCCCCTGGTGCTGCCCGGGGACCGGGACCGCACCCCTCCCCCACCCGGTACCGGCTCCGGGCTCCAGTGCCGGGTCCCACTGTCCCCGGTGACCGGCCGTGTCCCCGCAGCCACCCCCGGACCTGCATGAAGTGCGGGCAGGGCACCGCCGCCCTCGTCATCCGCGTCGGGGACCCCTTCTGCCGGTGAGGGACCGGGCGGGGACATCGGGGCTGGGGGACTCTGGGTGTCTGGGACGTTTGGGCTTGGGGACAGCGGGGCTTGGGGACTTTGGGTCTTCAGGACGTTGAGTCTTGGGGACATCAGGGATTGGGACATTTGGTTTCAAGGATGTTGAGTGTCTGGGACATTGGGATGTTGAGGCTTGGGGGCATCACAGCCTGGCAACATTGGATCTCGGGGACATCAAGGCGAGTGGACATTGGGTGTCTGGGACATTGGGGGTTGGGGACATTAAGTCTTGGGGACATTGTGTCGCGTGGACTTTTGTCTGGGGATCATGGGATCTCTGGGATGTCAGGGATTGGGGACGTTGTTCTCTGGGACATCGGTCTTGGGGACATCAAGGCTGGGAGACAGGGGGCCCGAGGCCTTTGGGGCTTGGGGACATGGGGATGTGGGGTCTGGGGGTGTCAGAACAGGCCGTGGCTCAGGGGTCCCCGTGTCCCCCAGCGGCTGCTTCCGCGAGTACTTCGTGCACAAGTTCCGTGCGATGCTGGGCAAGAACCGCGTCATCTTCCCAGGAGAGAAGGTACCGGGATAGGCGGATCTGGAATGGGATCCCGGGGGTGGCACCGAGGGTGGCACCGGGGCTGGTGACCATCCCTTCTGTCCCCACAGGTGCTGCTGGCAGTGTCAGGGGGCCCAGCCTCCAGTGCCATGGTCCGGCAGGTGCAGGAGGTGAGAGTGGGGGCTTGAGGGGGCTCAGGGGGGGCACGGCTCAGTCACCCCCCTCACCCCACACCTCACCCCACACCTCTGCCAGGGGCTCAGCCGGGAGGCGGCCAAGAGGCTCCGCTTCGTCCCCAGCCTCGTCTATGTTGAAGGTGAGGGAGCCCTGCTGCCTTCTCCATATCCCACTGCACATTCCCGACCCGGTGCCTGCTCTGTGTCTGACTGCCCATTCCCAACCCATTCCCTGCCCCGCTGCCTGTTCCCTGCCTGGCTCCCTGTTCCAGCCTTGGTGCCTCTTCCCTGCCCCATTCCCAGCCCCACCATCTCTTCCTTGTACCATTCTGAGCCCTGCTGCCAGTTCCCAGCCCTGTCCCAACCCCAGTACCTGTTCTCTGCCCCTGCCCAGCCCCATTGCCCACTCTCTGCCCCATTTCCCACCCTGCCGCCCATTCTCTGCAGCATTCCCAACCCCACTCCCTGCCCCACTACCCACTCCCAGCATAGTCTCCACCTACCACCTACCCCAGCGAGGCCATGGCACCCCGGGGTGTCCTCCCAACTGCAGGGATGGGGCTGGGAATGTGACAGCAGCCCTGGCACCGCCCCCCTGCCTTCCAGAGGGAGCCGTGCGCAGGCAGAGCCTGGAGCAGCGGGAGCAGACCCTGGCCCGCATGGAGACCCTGATGAAGGCCACCGGCTTCCCCTACCACCTGATCCACCTGGAGGAGGTACTGGGGTGACACGGGGACAGGCGCTGAGGCGGGGGGACACACCTGGACACCCCAGCTTCCCCGTGTATCCACCTCTGCCCCGCAGGCGCTGGAGCTGCCCCCATCCATCTTGCAGCCGGGGCCGGAGCGCTCCGGCACGTCCGGCCCGTCCGCCGCTTCCTACAAGGAGGCTGTGGACAGCTTCATCCAGCAGCAGCGGCAGGACAGGGACAGCGGCACCTCTGTGCCTGGCCGCAGCAGCCAGGACACGCCAGCAGGACCCCCGGGCTCCCCCCGCCTGCCGGACGCCGCCCAGACCCGGGAGCTGCTCCGCATCTTCGAGGCCGCGGGGACGGCGACGGCGCGGGAGGAGCTGCTGCAGACTCTGCGGTGAGGGACGGACCCTGCCCGGCGCTGGCGCCAGCCGGGCCTGGTGGCTCTGAGCCGCTGTCCCCTCGTCCCCAGGACCCACCTGGTCGTGCAGACGGCCCGGAGCAGGGGCTACACCAAGGTGATGACGGGCGAGAGCCTCACGCGCGTGGCCGTCAAGCTCCTCACCAACCTGTCCCTGGGGCGCGGCGCCTTCCTCGCCGTGGACACGGTGAGCTGGGCACGGGCACCGGCACCCCAGGGGTGACACAGTGCCACGGGGTGGGGGGCGTGGTGGTGGCACAGGCCCCTGGCAGCCCCGCACCCTGCACAGGGCTTCACGGACCAGCGGCACGGCGACGTGATGGTGGTGAGACCCATGCGGGACTACACGGCCAAGGAGATCGCCTTCTACAACCACTTCTTCGGCGTCCCCACTGTCATCGTGCCGCCCCTCTTCACCAAGGTAGGGGGTCCCGTGGTGGGGAGCCCGAGCTCTGTGTCCCCGTGGCGGGGACAGGACCCCCCAGTCCTGCCCTGCCCTCGCTGATTGCTCCCGCAGCGCCGGGAGAAGCCCAGCATCCACCTCCTGGTCGAGCGCTTCCTGCTGGGGCTGCAGGAGGAGTTCCCCTCCACCGTCAGCACCGTGTACCGGTACGGGGGCCCCGGGCGGCGGTACTGGGGGTGTCGGGGGATTGGGGTGCACCCACTCGCCCCATTTTGGCTGCAGGACCGGGGAGAAGCTGAGCCCGGAGCCGGCCAAGGCCAGCAGCGAGTCCCAGCGCTGCCTCCTCTGCCTCTGCGGCCTGGACATCGATGGGGGTGAGTGGGGTGGGCAGGGAGGGGCTCGGGGGATTGGGGGAGCACCCCCTGGTCACCCCCTGTCCTCTGGCTCTTGCAGAGGAGGAGTTGGCTCTGGAGCCCACACTGATCTTGGAGGAGCCGGGAGCAGGGTGAGTGTGTGAGCATTCCAGGATTCCATACCCACTCTGAGGCCACCGCAGTGGCGCTGCTGATGTGCCTGTCCTTGTCCCTGTCCCCACAGGGCTGAGAGCAAAGCTGCCTACATCCCCCTGCTGTGCTACAGCTGCCGCCTCACCTTCAAGGAGCTGGTGAGAGGGCTTGAGGTGCAGAGGGGTGGCTCTGGGAGGGGACAGGGGTCCCCAGACTCACGGCGCCTCTTGTGCAGGGTCCCCTGGACACACTGCCACCCTACGTGCTTTCCGAGGGCCGGCGCAGGATCCGCAGGTAACGAGTGGGGGTCCCTCCCCGCTAGCTCAGCCCCCAAGGCTGTGTCCATCCCACAGTGTCCCTCCCTTGCAGAGCAGAGATGGAGCAGAACCAGGAGAACCAGGAGCCCAGCAAGAGCTGAAGGGGCTGGGGACAGCGGGGGACACCTCCCCATCCCACTGTGGCACTGCTGGGGCAGGTGCTACCACCCCAGGGGTACCCCAGAGGTCGGTGAGGACCCCTGGAACCCACGCAGCTGCTTTTATACCCCATTTCTAGCACAGCCAAGGGCAGGGAGAGCCCCCACCCCCATTTACTGGGGAACAGGGGTGCAGGTCCCTGGTGTCCCCTCCTCCCTGCCCCAGCTGCCTGTCAGCCAGGGAGGCCTCAACTTTGTTTTATTCGATATCTGTATAAATAAACCATTTGAATTAATAAAAAAAAAACAAACCCAAAGTCACAAGTGTGTAAAGTCCAACTGGGGCTGCCAGACCCCAAAAACTGGGGGGGTCACAACCCAGGACCCCCATCCTGGAACTGGGGGGGGGCTATTGCTTTTGAGTGCAACCTGGTTCTGGAGCAGGGCTGGGGCCAGCAGGGAGGGGGCACGGGCTGGCTCCTCACCCCCCATCCCCACCTGGCAGCCAGGGGTGCCCAGTGGGTGGGGGGCCACCTCCTGTCCCCCTCCCCGGGAAGGCACAACATGGTCGGTGCAGGTCGAACGGCTTCGAAGCAACGTAAGAAAAACATCCAAAAAACATCTTCCCTCCAAGGGAGCGCCCAGAACCCCACACCCCACTGCTCCCTGGGCGGGATGCAGCCCCAGCTGGTGGGGGCTGGTTAAGGCATTGGCGGTGATGTCCCTGTCGGGGGGGCTGGAGCCCCTTCCCGTTACTCCTTCTCCCGTGTCCACTTGATCATGGTCTCGGGCGAGCGGTAGAGGAAGATGAGCTTGGCGTAGAGCTCTTCCTCCAGCTCCAGCTCGCCCGTCTCCCGCACCAGGAAGATGTCCTGGCACAGCTTCAGGATCCGGTCCACGCAGGGCAGCTCCTCGAACATGATGGAGTGGGAGATCTCGCTGAAGAAGCCCCGCACGAACTTCCCGATCACCAGCACGATGGACACGTAGAGCCCCATGATCCTGCAAGGAGGGGCACATCCTGGATTCCCACATCCCACCAGCCCTTCCCTTCGGATGCCCCCCACCCTGGCACCCCGCACGTACCCGTAGCCGGCCAAGAAGCCCAGGCTGGGGGGGCTGACTTTGTCGTTGAAGATGACCATGGGGAGGATGTTGCCATCGTGGGGGGGGGCGTCCTTCAGCCGCACCACCCACCACTCCACGAAGTTGTCACCCTCTCGGCCCCTGCGCTGCCGTTTGAGCTGCACCTCCACGTGCAGGTAGCTGTCCACGCCCTCTGGGGGGGTGACACCGTCAGGGCACAGCACAGTGGCTGCTGTGCTCCCAGTGCTGATTTTTTAGGAGGGGCACACTGGAACTCATGTCCTCCCTGTCTCCAGGGGGGTGGCACCATCAGGGCACCTCCTGTGCCCCCAGTACTGATTCTTTTCTGGGGGGGGACATGTTGGGACCTACCTGGCAGCAGCTGCTTGACAGGTTCGGCTTCGAGGCTGTTGGGTGCCCGGATGTATTTGGGGAAGAGTTTGGGCAATTCCCTGCAAGAAAGTGGAGTGAGGGGGGGGTTACACCGTCCCACCGAGCACGGGGGTCCGGTCCCCCCCCAGGGGACACTCACACAGGGGTGTCCCGGGTGCCATCGAGCAGCTGGGCCAGCTCCAGGCGCTGGGGCGCGCCGGGCGCCAGGTCGGCGGTGTGAGTGTTGTAGGTGTTCTCCACCGTGCCCCCCTTGGCCAGGTCCCTGCGGGCGGGAGAGGCTCAGCGTGGGCAGGGGGGGCGGTCAGGGCCGTCCCCCCACTCACGGTGCCAGGGGTACCTCTGGAAGGTCCAGGCGAGGTGCAGGGTGATGTCGGAGGAGCCGTTCTGCAGCTCCCGCCGCATCTGCTGGCGGCTGGGGGGGCTGATGCTCCACAGCGAGCCCGAGCTGCCCTCGATGCGCGCGGTCACGATGTCCTCGTAGCCGTAGAGGGTGATGAACTGCATGGCCAGCTGCCAGCGGGGGGACACGGCTCAGCCCCCGCCCTGAGGGCTCTGCCAGCCCCCAGCCCCCTTCCCGGGCACCCAGCAGGGAATTTTTGGGGTGGGGGGGATTTACCGGCTGCCTCTCGAACTCTTTGGTGAGGTCTTCGTAGTCCTGGGGGGTGAAGGGCTGGATGGATTGTTGCTGGGCGCTCGTGACGAACAGAGGCTGGGGGGGACAGGAGCCATCAACGGGGCAGGGCACCCTGGGATCCCATCTGGGCACCACAGCACCCACCCCACATCCTCACCTCGTACCCCCCCAGCTTGAGGGTGACGGTAACATCGACGGGGTGGTTGACGACGCCCACCACGGAGCGCACCAGGGACATGAAGAGCAGCGGGAACCAGATGATGCCCACGAGGAAGAGGATGATGAGGCCGCCCATGCCGTACTTCACCACCTTCTTCTTCTTCTGCCCCTTGGGCTGGGGGTATTTCTGGGGCGGGGAGAGACAGCACACGGCGTAGGGTGGGCTCGAGGGGACCCCAAGAAACAAGGGGCTTATTGGGGGGCTGTTCCTGGCATAGGGGCTGTACCTTCTCGGTCTCTCGGCTGCACTTGATGATGAAGATGTTGGCATAGATGTCCTCCACACACATCCAGTTGGAGAGGGACAGAGTGGTGTCCGTCCACACCCAGTCCATGACAGCCCGCAGCTCCACCAGGAAGGGCACGAGGCGGAACCTGGGGGGACACGGGGAGAGGCGGTGGCACGGCACCCTCGGGGTCCCCGGGGTTCCCTATGGGCCCGTGCCCTACCCCTGGAAGAGGAAGAGGTTGAGGTGGTTGTATTTCTTGGTGAGGAAGTTGCCCAGGATGCGGGTGGGGTAGCCGCAGCGGATCTGGTAGGCCGATAACGCAAAATAGATGCACTTCACGAAGTACCACAGCTGGGCCACCGTGTTGAGGCTGAACAACCTGCGGGAGGGACGTGTCACCCCTCAGCCACCAGCGTGGGCCACCACGTGGGCTTGGGGACTCAGAGGTGCCGTGCAAGGACTGCGGCAGGGAATCCTTCGGGACATACCTGTCGGTGACGGCCGGCAGGATGAAGAACATCCAGATGTGGATGCCGAAGACCAGGATGACCTGGAAGATGAGCTTGCCCAGCACGGTCTTGCGGAGGTAGAGCGCGCGGTCGATGACCATGGTGGTGAACTGGAAGAGCAGCATGACCAGGAAAGCCTCCGGCACTTGGTTTTCCGACAGCGAGGAGGCGATGTCTGCGGCCGCCGAGTATTTCTGGGATGCAAGAGAGGTCAGGACACGGCCCAGCCTCACCCCGTGGTGGGGGCCGGCCAGTCAGGGCGCTGTGGGAGCCCCTGCTCACCCCAAAGGCCCAGAAGCCGAAGATGATGATGATGAAGTCGACCACGTCGGCCAGGAACATGTAGGCGTAGACGTCGGTGGCTGCGCGGTTCTGCGTGTACAGGATGTCCCGGAAGAAGCTGCGCACGGGCTGGTACATGTTCTGTGCCCTGCAGGGACAGGGGACACAGGGAACGGGTGACGGGGACTGCACCCCACACCCCCCACCCCAACCACCACCACCAGCACTCACATAGTGAGGAAGAAGCCCTTGACCCGCAACCCAAATGCCTTCAGCTTCCTCTGAGCGTGGCTCTCTTCTGTCTCTTCCTCCTCCTCCTCCTCCTCCTCCTCCTCCTCTTCCTCCTCCTCACCCCCTTGAAGTGAGGCACAGCGTGGGTGACACCCAGGACCCTGCAGGGCCACATCCTGCCCGACTCCAGCACCCTGGGGGTGCCAGCCTTGCTCCTCGCCAGGGTGTGAGGGTGGGGAACTGGTGCTCACCTTCCCCTGGAACCACCTCCAGTGCCTTCCTCCCCTGCTTCCTCCTCCTCCTGAAGCGGAGCTGCGTGGTCCCAGTCCCCTCTTCCTGCTTCACGGAATCACCCTCTGGCTCTGGCCCCACGGCCGCTCCCGGTGCTCCCTGCTGGGCTGGAGCCTGCGGCCCTTCCTCAGCCACCGCCAGTGGCGGGGACGCGGCTCCGTCCTGCTGCTCCTCCCCTTCCCTGCCCTCTGCATCCTTCTCCTCCGTCGTCTTCTCCTCGGGGTCCCACAGCCCGTAGGACTGTGCAGGGACACGGTCAGGGGGATGGGGGTCCTGCTGTCCCCCAGCCTCACACCCCTCACTCCCCATCCCGCAGCGTCCACTCCCAACCGGCACTGGTGGGGAACCACGGCAGAGCCACCCAGCACTCCCTGGAGCCCCCAGGAGCATCCCCAGCTCCCTCCAGATGCCCACCCACGGCCCAGGGCTCACCAGCAGCAGAGAGCGATGGAAGAAGAGGGCCAGGAGCTGCAGGAGGTCGTACTTGATGTAGCGGGTGCTCTTCTCCAAGCCCAGGATGCGTGGAGGGAAGAAAGGCTTGCCCTCGTTGCGCAGCAGGGTGATGTAGCCGTTCCAGGGGAAGAACCCGAACTGGAAGAGGTATTTCACCACCACTGTCGCCTGCGGGGACGCCGGGGTCAGCGGGTGGCAGCGGAGGGCCGGGCAACGCCGTCCCCTCGCCGGCCACCCCCTGCCCACCTCGGTGAAGATGATGGCGGTCATCCAGAAGCGCTTGGTGGGCCGGGGGATGGAGAGCATGGCCCAGAGGAAGACGAGGATGGGCAGGAAGAGGGAGATGATGGAGGCGGTGACCATGTTGTTGAGGATGATGATGAAGTAACAGACCAGCTCGGAGTGGGCGGTCGCAAAGCGGTACCAGGCCAGCAGCAGCTTCAGGAACCGGTTGTGGGACTGGTAGAATCGCTCCGACTCCTCCAGATCGGAGACGTACATCCTCCTGCGGGATGCAGGGGTGGGATGAGCCCCCACCGCTGCCCCCCGCCCCTGTCCCATTGTCCCCAGGTCCCCATACCTGCTCATGAGGAGCTCGCTGGCCGTCCGCCTGCGCGGCTCGGGCGGGGCCAGGAACTGCTGGGACTCATTCGCATCCTCCTGGGACCCCAAGTTTGTCACCTGCTCCTGGCTGATGGCACGGGTGGCTCCTGGGAACACGCTGGGGACGACACAGGGACAGGAGTGAGCCCCCTGCCCACGCACCCTGCCTGTGGCACTGCTGACAGCCCCCTCGGGGGGTTTCTATGCACCTGCCTGGAAGTGGTGCCGCTTTGGGAATCTCCAGCCAGGGAGCCGGGCGGGCTCAGCTCTTCCAGGAGCTCCTCCGGCGGCAGCACATAGAGCTCGTCCGGGAACTCGGGCTTCATCTCCTCTCCCTGCGGCGGGCAGGGTGTCAGTGCCTCCGCGGGGCTGCCCCCCCCCGTGCCCCGGCAGCCCCCCCACGCTCCCCCTGGCCAGCCGCTGGGCCAGCACGTATCTCTCGAGGCGCAGGACGCTGGACATGTCCGTGTGCTCCCGGGTGCAGGCGTCCAGCCACTGGGTCAGCCCGTCCACCAGGGCCTGGCACAGCAGCCACAGGAACCTCAGCGTGTTCAGTGCCCGCTGCAGGACGTTGGTCCGCTCTGCCAGGGCAAAAGGAGGGGTGGGGGGGTCACTCAGTGCCCGCTCAGGCCACCCCAGCATCCCTGGGAGCTGCAGTCCTGCTGCCCACCTACCAGAATCTTCTCTGCTCTCTTCCTCCTGGCCTTCAGCCCCCTCGGGAGCCTCCACCTGCACCTCTCTCCCTGTGCCGTCCCCTGCAAGGGTCAGACCCCCAGGGAAGGATGAACATAATTTTTGGCGCTCTCCCATCCACCACCCCATCCCCTGTCCCACCATATCCACCATAAAAACCAGGGTGGGCACCAAAGAAGCTGCACAGCTTGTGCCCAACCCCACTGCAGCCACCAGAGAGTCCCCACAGACACTGGGAGCCCCATGCCAGGGCACACAGTGGGCACCAGGCAGGGCTGTGTCCCCTCCCGGCCCCCCCAGCCCCATTTTGGGGTGTCACGCCCACCTGCAGCGCCCTCGGTGCCGGGTGTCTCCGGGGACTCCGGCGTGTCCTGCTGCCGCAGCACCGTCCTGGTGTTGGTCACCCAGGCCTGGTAGACAAGCTGGAGGGGGACAGGGACCATCAGCACTCTAGGGACACTGCCAGCCCCCCGGCTCTCCCACAGCCCCCCAGCCCTGCCACCTGGAAGGCACTCGGCCTCTCCGGCCGCGGCTCCTCCGGCACCTCCTCCTCCTCCTCGCTGTCCGACTCGAAGAGGAAGTATTCCCCGGAATGCAGCACTGCCGGGGTGGCACAGGGTGTCACGGCACAGCGGGGGCCACGGCAGGGGTGTCACCCCCCAAGCTGGCCCCGCTGCCATCTCCCAGGGCTCCGCCTGGCACCGCGGACACCCATGGGGACATCCAAGTCCATGACTCAACTGCCACGTCCCCAGAGCGGGGTCCCTCCAGCACCGGCATTTGGAGGCGACCGACGTCGGTGACCCCAACCCCAGCCTGGCAGCCCCAGTCCAACACCCCGTTAGTGTGGAAGGCGTGGTTAGTCCTCTGCGGCGGGGACAGGGGACATGCAGGGTGTCACCTCGCCCAAAGCACTGCCAGCGCCACTCCCATGGGATGGGTGTTAGCGGTCCCGGCGGGGGGACCTCTCCGAGGGGCTGTGCCCCGTTACGGCCCCGCAACGGGGCTGTACCTGCGGCGTGGTCTAACCATGGCCGCCACCAGCGCTCCCTCTGCCGGGACGGGTCCGCCGGGCCGCCGGGCGCTGTGGGACGGCAGACGCGGCTGAGAACGGCCACACTCAGTGCGCCCACCCCGGCTGGGGCGGGGCTCGGGGGCGGGGAGGGGAAGGGAGAGGTCACCACAGTGCTCCACAGGGTTCCACCAGGATGGGCATCGGCGACGGGTCACAGTCCCACCCGGGTGCCTGGAGAGTGGTTGGGGACACGGGAGGGACCCCCCGGCTCTCACCTGATCTGGCCCCATCCTGCCCCGGGCTGGTGCTGCGGGGCAGCTGCTCCTGGTGGTACTTCTGCTGCTTGGTTCGGATCCGCTCCATCCTGGAGGCAGAGGATGGATGCTGCAGAGCCCGCTCCCCCAAACGCCCCAGGGGCACCTTCACAACCAAGGAGCTGGTGGCTGCAGGGAGGGGAGTCCCAGTGCCCCCCAAAACCCACTCACTGCCGCTTCAGCTGGTCCAGAGACTTCCGCTCTGCTCGCTGGTGCGAGCGCAGGCTCTTCAGGATGCTGGCCTTGAACAGCGCCACACCCCTGGGGGACAGGGACAGCGCAAGGGTCAGCGGGGCCCCCCCCAGCACCTGCAGGAACCCTCCGGGACCCCAGTCCCACCTGGAAGGCTGCAGGGCAGAGGCTTGGAGGTCCCACATGACGTGCAGGTAGTAGGAGCTGAGGAAGATGCGGCGCTGAAGCAGGAGGAAGAAGAAGCAGATGCTGTCCCAGATGATGCCGGCCGCCTCGACAGGCAGCGTGCAGTCGTGGTCCTTGGCCATCTCCTTGGCTGGCAGGCAGAGGTGCAGGCAGGTCAGGCGGCGGCCCAAACCCGCACCCACAAACCCCCCAGGTGCCCCCAGGCCAACAACTCACGGTTGTAGTAGCCCTTGACGGTGCAGACGAGGCTGAAGAGCTGGATCACCCAGCAGAAGTGGTTCTGCATCTGCTGCACGAAGACGCAGGACAGGAGCTGCGGGGAGAGGGGGCACTCACGGCTCCGTCAGCAGCCCGGGGGGCGCGCGGGGCGAGCCGGGGAGCGGCGCGCGGAGCGGGGCTCACCGACAGCATGTTTTTGGAGATGATGACGGTGACGTTGTAGAGGATGAGGCAGTCCCAGAAGACGAGGCGGGCGCGGGCCGGCTTGCGCAGCAGCGCGGTGCCGAAGAGCAGCAGGCAGAAGCAGGCCAGCAGGTAGCCCAGCCCGAAGAGGCTGATGCGGCTGGCGCCCGTCATGAAAACCACCACGAGCACGAACCAGAAGAAGTAGCGGAACACCACCACCTTCACCATGTCCAGGTAGGACCTGCGGGAGGGGGTGTTCAGAGCAGGGGCTTTGTCCCCTCCCAGCACCACGCCCAGCGTGGGTCCCAGTCTCCCCACTGGTCCTAGCACAGGGGACAAAGGGCTTTGTCCCAGTCTATGGGGTCTCAATGCCTGTGGGGGTCCAGCACCATCACCAGGGGTGTCCTGGACCATCTCATCTCCTTCTAGAAGAGGCTCAAGGTGCTCCTGCTCCAGCCATGGGAGGGTCCTGTCCAAAGGGACTCCCTGGCTCAAAGGGGTCTCAATCCCATCCTACAGGATCCCAGCCCAGCAGGTTCCACTACCTGAGGGTCCCATCCTGTCCATACCTCAAGGGGTCCCATCCCAGGGGAGCGTCCCATTCACCACCCACAGAAGATCCCATTGCCATGGCCCCTGCCCCTCCCAGCCCGGGTTGGGGTGCTGTGCTGGGGGCACCCACTTGCAGTGGATGAAGTTGCGGGTGGGGTTGCGCCAGTCCCGTTCCCGGTCGAGCCGGTCGGAGTTGTCTCCGGCCGCCTGCAGCCAGGGCTCGGAGCGCTCGGCCTCAAACACGCGCCACTGCTGGGCCGCGCCGAGCAGCAGCAGGAAATCATCTGTGGGAACACGGCTCAGCCCGGGGAACAGGCTCCCCAAAACACTGGCATCCCCCAAGCCCCTCCCCAGGATGGGAAGCTCGTAATTCCCTCCCTGCAGGTGTGGTTTTCCCAGCTCCACCCCACCATGGGCTGGGGCTCTCTCCAGGCCCCTCCTTCTCCCAAAAAGGGGGTGGGGAAACAACCAAGCTCTTCCCAAAAAGGGTGAGGTTTGCCACGACTCCTCCTTCAATGGGGTGTGTGTGATTTAAGATCCACCTCCAGTGGGGTGGGGCTCTTAAAGCTCCTCCCAGCCCTCCTACCTGTTCTTTCCCCTCCTGAAGGCAGGATGGGATCCCACCAATATCTGGGAGGGCCTCACAGGTTGGGGGGGGCAGGGCACCCCATGGGCACAGAGGTGCCAGGGGCTGGAGTAGGGGGACAGGGCACTCCATGGACAGGGCGGGTCCCAGGGACTAGAGTAAGGGGACTGGGCACCCTGTAGACATGGGGCTGCCAGGAGCTGGGGGGACACTCACTGATGAGGTTGGTGGATTTGGGAGCCTGGAAGAAGTCGGGCAGGTAGAGCCACTTGATGAGCGCCGAGTTCATGGGGACAGTGTGGCTCCAGCGCCATGGGTAGTCTGGGGGGCAGGGGGCACAGTCAGTGCCAGCCTCCCCCTCCAGCCCCTTCCCAGGGCGGGTCCAACACCCCCTGCCCCGCGGGCACGCCCCCCGTGGCCCTTACCCACGCAGAGGGCGGGCGGCATCCCCACGCACAGCAGGTACTGGTAGAGGAGGAAGACGACGAGGAAGAGGCAGAACTTGGGCCAGAGGCGGGCGATGGCTGCGCGGCGCCGCCGCGTCAGCATCACCACGAGCCAGCAGCCGTGCAGGATCACCAGTAAGTTCATGCGCTGCCCGATCACGTTCACCATCAGCAGGAAGCAGATCTGGGGGTGCAGGGGGGCGCGGGGCTCAGCGCCGGGGTGCCGCAAGCGCCGGAACCCCCCCACCACGTCCACGCCCCCACCTCCAAGCCAAACTTGTAGTAGAAGTAGTTGATGAAATATTTGGCGCAGCTGCCGAGGCCGAGGTCGAGGTGCTGGCGGGAGATGTTCTCGAAGATGGTCTCGGTGACGGGGGCCACCAGCTGGTGCTGCTTGCGGGGGTACTGCTGGCGCCGGTACACCACGGCCTCGAACACCAGCAGCAGCAGCACCTGCAGGTGGTTCTGGGCCAACAGGGCATGCTCAGCACCAGGACAGGAAGCCAGGCAGCCCCCTCCAGGTGGTCCTCACTGAAGGGATGCTCAGGACCACGGCACGAAGCCAAGAATCCCCCCAAAGTGATCCCCACAAAGGGGATGCTCAGGACCATGGGACAGAGCCAGGCATCCCCCCATCCCATCCTCAGAAGGGATGCTCAGGATTTTGAGCATCTCATTTGGTGTAACACCCAACCCTCCCCCCAGGCGTTCCCCACAGTGTCCCCGTGCCCACCTGGATGTAGCCCAGGTTGGGGAAGCCCTTCCGGATGCCAAACCAGTTGGCAGGATCCACGGGGCCGCGGTACAGCGTGGAGTTGCCCAGCTCCTCCGGGCTCAGGTTGGTGTCGTTGGGTAGGGGCTGCGAAGGGGAGCACCGCGGGGAGGGGGTCAGCACCCCTCAGACCTCCAGACCCCCCCTCCAGCCAGGGGACCCCCCAAGAACCGGCCCTGGCAGGCACACCTGGGTGCAGTTGCTGGAGTACTCGCGGGGGTCCACGGCCTCGAGCTGGTAGAGCATCTTGCAGAAGATGATGATGCAGGTCCAGACGGTGGAGAGGCACGAGGCCATGTGGCGGAAGCGGCAGTAGGGCATGGCCAGGGCCCACAGCAGCACCAGCAGGAAGTTCATCAGCGAGACCTGGGGCGGAGGCTGTGTCAGCACCTTGGGGGGGCCCGGCCGAGCCCCCCAGCCCGGCACCCCAGGGGTACCTCCTCCAGGGCCACCCAGACGGTGTAGAGAGCCACCAGCTTGACCACGTGGAGCTCCAGCAGGCGCCTCACGAACGCCTCTGCTCGTGTCATCGTGTCCGAGAAGGTCCGGCCCAGCACGATCAGGCGCTCCAGCACCAGCCCCCACTTGTTGGAATCTGTGGGACACGGACCCTCATGGACACCCCACAGCCTCCCTGGCTCAGAGGACACCTCAACTCATCCCTGTATCATCCCTTGCTTGGAGAACACCCCAATCCATTCCCACAACTTCCCACACTTGGGGACAAACTCCATCCATCGCCGCAACCTCCAGCCCATTCCTGGCTCAGAGGACATCCCAATCCACCCCTGTATCCTTCCAGACCTGGGGGAGACCCCAATAAATCCCTGCAGCCCCCAAGTCCTATCCTGGCTTGCCAGACACCCTAATTCACCCCCATACCCTCCCAGCCCCTTCCTGGCTTGGAGGATGCCCCTAGCTCTCCCTGCACTCCTCCTGACACATCCCGATCTCCAGGACACCCCAATCCACCCCCATACCCTCCCAGCCCTTCCCGGCTCAGAGGACATCCCAGTCCATCCCCATACTCCTCCAGACTTGAAGGACACCCCTTTCCATATCCTGCAAGCCTCTTCCTGACTTGGAGGATGCCCCAATCCATCTCCATTCCCTCCCACACTTGGATACCAACCCAAATCCATCTCCCCACCCTCCCAGGTCTCTCCTGGCTTGGAGGACACCCCACCCCAGCCCGTCCCCCATCCCTGCCCTGTACCCAGGGAGTCGGTGTCGGAGTCTCCGGGCTGGGCGCTCTCAGCAGCGGCCGCATCCCGCAGCAGGCGGCTCCCGTGCAGCTCCTCGGACCTGTGGGAAGGAGGGCTCAGAGGGGGGACAGGGGGCTCGGGGTGCAGGGGGGTCACCGGGCACAGGGTCCTACCTGGGGATGTGGCAGGGGGTCGGAGCGGGGGGACGGACGTGCTCCAGGTCGGTGATGAGCATGAAGCGCTGGTGGAAGCAATGGAGCTGCAGGATGCAGGCCAGCAGGAAGAAGCCCGGGATGAGGATGCTGGAGAAGAGCTTGGAGACGCTGAACTGCTCCAGGCCCAGGTCTCTCAGCCTGGATGGGGAGGAGAAGGTCAACACGGGGCATCATCCATCCCACCCAAAATGCCCCCACACTGGGGCTCAACCCCAGCCCGCTCCATGCCTCGGTTTCCCCACGTGCAACCCAGCCCTCGGCCGTGCCCCGGGTGCCACCACAGGGCCGGTGCCAGCAGGGCCCCACGGTGGGTCGGGGACACTCACTGGTCATCAGTGAGGCCCGTCAGGTTCCTCCAGTACATGGGGAAGTCCTCGAACTGGTAGGTGTAGTTGGCGATGAGCACCAGCATGGTGTAGGCCACCACCAGCCACCAGAAGCCCTTGAGCACCTTGCGCCACAGGCTGTAGTACACCTGTGGGGACAGGGACATCAGCGGGGCCACCCCGGCGATGGCACGGGTCCCCAGGGGTCCCCAGCCCCCCTACCTGGAAGAGGATGAGGCAGAGGAGGAAGAGGAGCATGTAGACGATCTTGTAGACGACGAGGCGGCCGGCGAAGCTCACCATGATGAACATCCCGGCGCAGACACAGATCCAGAACTTGGCAAAGAAATTCCTCACCACCACCCCCAGATTCTTCAGCACATCCCGCGTCTGGCTGGCGTCTGCGGGGCACGGAGGGGCTGCAGGACCCGGGCAGGGGGCACCGGGGTCCCCCCACACCTGAGGGGCGCTCGGCCCGGTGCAGCGTCGGGGACAGTGGGAGCTCTCACCTGTATCCGTGACGGACACCTCCAGGAGCGGCGTGGCCGGGGACCTCCTCGTTAGCACCTTCTCCGTGACGAACTGCCGCAGCAGCAGCCAGAAGGTGAGGGTGAGCAGGAGCTGCGGGGACAGCCGGGCAGTGAGCGGGGACAGCCGGGCGCTGGCGGGGACGGGGACGGGGACGGGACGGCACCGCGCTCACCTTGGCCCCCAGGGCCAGGCAGGGGTACTCGGGTTGCACCAGCCCCAGCGGCCGCGTCTTCATGAAGCCGATGCGGGTGGGCAGCTCGGGGGTCAGGTCCATGGCCCAGACGTACTGCAGGCTGCACAGGCCGATGGCGTAGAGCACCAGGAAGGGCGAGCACAGCATGGCGAAATGCCGGCGGCTCCGCACCGTCCAGATGAGGCACGACCACAGCAGCAGCACGAAGGTCAGCCAGCTGTGGTAGGTGATGCTCCACACCTGCGGGCAGGGCGGGCGGGGGGTCAGCCCAGGAGGTGTCTCCCCGCGGCCGTGTCCCCTCCCCACGGCCCTGTCCCCTCCCGGCCCTTACCATCATGGCGACGAGGGCGCACACGTAGCTCTGCTTCATGACCACGTGGCCCAGGGTGTGCAGGGGCAGCCACTCTGCCGGACGCCTCCTGCCTGGCGTGGGGAGGGGACGGTGAGGGACCCCCGGGCTGCAGGCAGGGTCTGGGGAGGGGGACAGTGAGGGACCCCCGGGCTGCAGGCAGGGTCTGGGGAGGAGGGGAGGTTCGGGGTCAGGCTTACGCGCGCTGCTCAAGATGTGGATGGTGCAGTTCTCGGTGCTGGCGGTTGGCTTGCCGGTGCTGGGGGACAGCATGGGCTGGGGGCAGAGAGGGCTCAGAGCCCACCCTGGCACCCCTACCCCGCACCCATTCCCTGCACAGGCCCCCAAACCCACCTTGGTGTCCTCAGCCATGCCGCTGGTGTCCTTGGGCCAACTCTCCAGCTCCACCAGCTCCCTCGAGCGCGGCTGTGCCAGCGCCACAGTTCTCTGCGAGGGGCAGGAGCCGGCTCAGGGCACCCACTGGCACCACCGGGGAGCAGGGTCATGCCCCAGCCCCTGCCAAGGCACCCCACACTGCAGGCACCCCACACTGCAGGCACCCCACTGCTCTCCGCTTCCCTTCGTGCCAGGGCTAGGGCAGTCACAGCCAGGCACACCAGCACCATTGTCACCATTGTCACCATCGGGGTGTGGCTGTGCCCTGCAGCCCCTCACCTTGGCATCCAGCCAGCGCAGCTTCACCAGGGTGGCCACGGTGTAGTAGAGCAGGAGCAGGATGCCGGGGTTGGCGTAGACAGGCCAGGAGTGGCTGGAGTTGAGGTTCAGGGTGTTGGGCTGGGAGCAGTTGTGGTACAGGATGATGTCCTTGAAGCCGAACACCCTGTGGGGACAGAGGAGGTGGCATTGACCCCCCAGCCAGGACCATGAGCCAGGGTCACATCCCAGCACCGGCACCTGAGGGATGCTCTGGCCTCCCTCCCCGCGGTGGGATGGGGCAGCTCAACATCACGGGGACCCACGGCACAGCTCCCTCCCCACGGACTCACCGTGCCCAGAGGGTGGGGGCTGGGAAGACCCCCTGGACGAAGGGGGTCTGGTAGGCATAGAGGCACAGGAGGTGGCTGGCGCTGTAGACACCGACAAGGACGCAGAGGACGTTGAAGGCCGGAGGGCTGGTGGGGAGGTGACAGGCCCACCACGTGCACAGCCCCATGAAGAGCAGGAAGTAGACGCTGGAGGAGGCGGAGGGCAGGGTGATCCCTGAGGAGCAGCGCCCCGGGGGCGGTCAGTGCGCGGCCCGGCATTCCCCTGGACCGAGCAGCATCCCGGTGGACTGAGAGGATCCCACTGGACCCACCATCCCTTTCCCTCAGACTGAGTTTTTCACCGTGGACTAAGCATCTCCTCCCTCTCGGTCCAAGCTTTTCCCCTCGGACTCTAAATCCTTCCTCCTCAGACCAACCACCACTCCCACTTGGAATGAGCATCCTGCCCCTACGGACCAAGCATCCCTCTCCTCAGACTGAGCATGACAACTCCCTTGGATTGAGTGTCCCCACTTTGGCCCAAGCATCTTCCCCCCGGACCGAGCATCCCTCTCGGACTGTGCTTTGCCCTTGGACCGAGCATCCCCCCAGCAGCCCCCCCAGGTCACCACGTGCCCTCACGCCCCGTGCCCACCTGCCAGGGCCAGCAGCAGGACGGCCAGTGCCTTCCCAGCCTCCCCGAGCAGCCAGTGAGCCTTGTCCCGCAGCCGGGTGCTGAGCGGCGCGTCCCGGGTGGCCGCGCGTCGGTGCCGCCCCACATCCTTCTCCTTCCTCTGCCGGGGAAAACCAGGGTGGGGTGAGCTCCATGACCCGATCCCGGGCAGCTCCCGGCCATGCCTCAGTTTCCCCACTCCGGGGAAGGCAGGGGTGGCCGGCAGGGTGGGCACAGTGCCCGGCACCTGGCCGTGTTTATCTCATCAGCCGCCTGCAAAGCGCCTCCAAAGGGCGGCTGTTTTTCTTGGCGCCGGGATGCGGGTTCCCAGCGCTGAGCTTTTTTCCAGGCTGCCTCCCGCGCTGGCCCCGGGCTCGCGGCAAAGGCATCCGCGCCGGCCGCCGCTCCGGTTACAGCCAGGATGGCCGGAGCCAGGCACGCCAGCCCGGGGCGGTGGGGAGCCCCCAAAGCCGGGCTGGGGGTGCCCCCGGGGTGTGTCTGACCGGGTGACCCCAGTGCCACCAGCACAGTGTCACGGTGACCTGCTGGCACTGCCAGGTGGGGCAGGCACGGCACAGCACCCAGCCCCGCACCAGCCAGCTCCAGCTGGGGGCCAGCACCTCATAATTGCCCACCCCACTGTCCTGGCTGTTTGCCAGGATCCCTACGGCAATGCTGGAGCAAACACGGGCTCTCCTGTGGGACTGAGCCACCCCAGGCTGTGTGACAATGACCAAGCCCTCCACCGTGGCCAAAACTGCCCCAAACTGGGTCCCCGGCCACCAGGGACGTCCCCATGCCAAGCCCCTGTGCCCCAGGCTGTGCACAGGGGAGGGACAGGGACCAGGGACCAGCCACGGACAGGCTGGCGGGGAGCCAGTGGATGGTGGGACGTCCCAGTGGCACCGGGGCTGGCTCTCACCTGCTCAGGGGGCTCCGGGGACTCCAGGTAGCGGCTGTGGGTGTCAGGGCCGAGGCGGCGGCACAGGCACAAGGACACGGACGAGACCAGCAGGATGCCAACGTCGGGCGCCACGAGACGCACCGAGTTGGGAATGTCGTTTAAATCCAGCCTGGGAGGGAGAGTGGGGAAGGGGAGGGCTCAGGGGTGACCCCTCAGCCACTGCCAGCCCCTAGCCCCACACTGCCAGGGTACCCTTACCTGGTGACCCCTATGTGCCGAGCCAGGACCTCCCAGGTGCTGCCTGTGGGAAGAAGGGGGGCACTGAGTCGGGCAGACCCCACACGGGCAGGCTCCAGGCCCACCCAGAGCCCCACGCTGCAGCGGGCACCCAGCAGGCACCCTGGCATGGCACAGGATGTCCCCAGAGCTGGGCACGTGGCTGGGACCCTGCAGAGCCTCAGCAGCCCCCAGCACCAGCAGGATGGGTCCCACACGTCACCAGCTTGAGGGTGCAGCCCCAGGGCAGCACAGGGAGCAGAGGTGTGGGTGGGTGAGGGTGGGCACGGGCACCCCCTACTCACAGCTGGGCCCCAGCAGCTGGTCCAGGGCGGGCAGCGTGTGCAGGCATATCTGGAAAACCAAGTGGGCGAGGAGGAAGAGGATGCTGGTTCCCAGCAGAGCTCTGAGGATGCGGCTGCTGTGACCTGCGAGACACGGGCGACCTGTCACCCACCACCCAAGGACACCAGTAACCCCAGTATGGCCAGCAGGGACCCAGCACCCTCGGGAAGAGCTGGGAAGGGAGCACTGTGGTCGTGCCCAGAGATTCCAGGGATCTGCTCCAGGGACGGGGTCTCGCCACGGCTTTGCCCACCCCACTGTGTGCCCTGTACAGCCCACAGGTACCCTAAGAGCCAAACCCCAGGACTACTCTCCCTCTGTCCCTGTGTCCCTGCAGCACGCAGCTGGCACTTCCCTGGCCCTGCTGCACAGGGATCACATGGGGATGCAGCCAGCATCCCCATCCCTGCTGGAGCATCCTGTGGGAGAGCTCCAGGGGGTCCCCCCCACTCCGAACCCTGTCAGAGCTTCCACCAGCTGCAGCCATGCCCCCATCCCACCCGGCTCTCCGGGCCCCGTGCCCGTTTTCCCGGCCAGGGGGTGGGGTGGGCAGCGAGCCCACCACAGCTGCGAGCCAGCCTGGGGGCGGCCCCGGGCCAACAGCTTTCCCTCCACTTGTTTTTTCCTGTAAATCCACGCGAAGGCTCTCGGCAGCGCAGGGATCCGGGGCCGTGCGAGCCCATGAAATATTCAGAGGGTAAAGCTTTTAGCCGTGGCCGTGCCAGGCGCTGGGGGCTGGGGTCAGAGCCCGGCACGGGGGGGCCACGGGCACCCGGTGCCCGCCTGCCCAGCGTGGGTGACCCCCTGCGCCCTCTGTGCCCACCGCGACGCCTGCGGTGCCCCCGGGCAGGGCGGAGGGGCTGCTCGTGGTGTGCCCACACAGCCCAGCCCTGAGGTTTTTGGTTAATAATGCTCCAAACTGGCCATTTTGGAGCGGGAGGGCTATTAATAGCCACGCTGGGCTATAATTAACAGAGAGAGGCTCCGCACGGAGCCGCGCTGCCCAGCCGGGGTGAGACCGCAGGGAAGGTGCCCGCGGGAGGGGGGCTGGCACCCTCCTGCTGCCCACCCCACCTGCCCCGTCCCCGCACCCCAGGGTGAGCCCCTTACCTGCGACGTAGCGCGGGGACGGCCCCGGGAAGCAGGGCAGGAGCAGCAGGAAGAGCAGGTACACCAGGGACAGGACGTTGTAGCGGAACAGGCAGGCTGGGGGCAGAGGGACAGCGTTAGTGACAGGGACGGGGCACGGGAAGGGCTCACAGCTGCATCCCCCGCCCTGGGGATCCCCAAAAGAGAGGCGCCCCGAAATGCCAGGTGGTACTGGGGTAATGCCAGGTAGAACATGGGGTCCAGCCCTCCAGGAATGCCGGTGGGAAAAGAGGGACAGAGGGCAGGATGCCAGGCTGCACCACTCCTGGTGACCCACACGGGTGACCTGGAGAAGAGGGGACACCAGAGGTCCCAGACATGTGGGGTGACAGGGGAAGGACAGCCATGAGAAAGATCTCCTACGTTTCCACACCATTCCCACAAAACCATGCTGAGGATGGCAGCAACCCCCATGGCCAGGCTGGGACCCCCACCCGTGACCTCTCCCAAGGGCTGGCACAGCACCTGCGCCCAGCCCTGCTCCGGCTGTGCCACCAGCTCAGCACCTTCCCCCTCGCTTATTTTTAGACCTAAATTACAGCTTGTTTGGAGGCACGAAACCGTCGGAGGAGCCGGGCCCAGCCAGCGCCCCGCGGAGCTGCCGCCGGTGGGGACAGGGATGGGGACGGGGACAGCACGGCAGGGACACAGCGGGGCAGCTGCCACCCCGGCTGGGGACGCAGCGTTCCTGTCACCACGTTCAGGGTGACAGACACCGGCACATGCACCGGCCGGAGCCGGGAGCATCCACAGGGCAGCCCCGAGGCCACGGAGATGGGCAGCACCAGCAGCGCCTGGCTGGAGGTGGGGGGGATGAGCTTTGTCACTGTGTCCTGCTCCAGGCAGCCCCGGGACATCCCTCCAGCCCCTTGCTGCAAACCAGAGGGGCACATCCCACCAGCAGCAGGGGCATCCCTCTGGGACAGCCACAGGGAACCGGTGTTGGGGACCCCAGCTCTGCGTGGCCAGGGCAGGGACCTGCTCCCCTTGGCAGCCCACATGGGAAGGGGGTGAGGCAGGGAGAGCTCAGAGGGCAGCCCCACGGGGCCGAGGGGGGCCCGGCTGGGTGCCAGGGACGTGCTCAGCACCGCGGGCCGGCACGGCCCTTCCTGTGTTTACGGGGTTTCAATGGGACAACATCCTGGGGAGAGGGACAGCGCGGCCGGGGGGACCCGGCACAGCCCCGGGGACAGGGGGGCACCCTCGGGGGGCGGTGGGAGGGAGCGCCCAGGAACGAGCCCAGGGCGCGTCCCACACTGGAGATAAATCCATTGCCCAGACCCCGCAGCAGGGTCTCCACGTGTCCCCAATCCCGGGAATCACAGCCTGGCCCCGAGCAGGGGTGGGGGGCACAGGGAGCCCGGGGTGGGGACACCAGGACCGTCACCCAGCAGCCACCTCCCCGCGGTGAGCCCGGGCCGCGTCACCTCCCGCACGCTGCTGCCGAGGGTTCCTGGCTGTTTCGGCAATCCATGATCTCATGGAGCAAACATTCCCCTTCCCGCGCCAGCGGCAACGGGGCCGAATGGAGCCTTCCCGGCACGGGGGCGAGACGCTGCTCCGGCTTCCGTGGGAGCCAGGCAGTCCCCTCGGCCACTGCCACCCCCGTGCCAGCACCCACCCACCCCACTGCCCACCCCGCGGGTGAACCAGCCCCACCGGGAGCCCCCGGCCACGTCCAGGGTGCTGGTGGCATCGCCAGGGGTCCCGAAGAGGACAGGGATTGCGGGAAGACCCACAGACATCGCTGGGCACCGGGGGGGCAACCCACATGCTGACCCCATTATTTGGTGCCACCAGCACCCCTGGGACCCTCTGGCTGGTGGCTCGGCCTCCACTCCTCAGGCATCACCGGGAAAGCTCCCGGCGGTGCTCGATGGCTTCAGCCAAGGATCGAGGATGAAAAAGGAAGGAAAGAAGATGGTGACGGTGCCCCCAGCATTTGGGAGCAAACCCTAACCCTAACCCGAGTGCCCGGCTTGGCACCCACCCGGCTGCAGCGGGCGTGCCGTGCCGGGTGCGTGGGTGCTCCGTCCTGCACAGTCGGAGGGAACCGGTTCCCTGCAGTGCTGACAGCGGGGAAAGCGCCGGCGCGGGGAGAAAAACCAGTTTGGCGTGTGGGGAGAGCAAACCCGCCCGCCCGCACCCACCGAGGAGCCGGGTGGCTGGGTGGGTGCAGCGCCATGGCACCCATGGCCCCCTCCCCACGCAAGCCCACCACGCCCCGGGGTCTCTGTCTCTGAGCACCCGCCTTGTCCCCCAAGTCAGGTATCCTGGACTGGCACCCCGAATTCCTCCCTCCCCAGCCCTGTGACCCCAGGAGCAGGCGGAGCAGCTCCCACGCTGCCGGGAGTTCCACTGCCACCGCGGCCGGCGCCACGTGAAATATTAACGACGTGAACGAGCCGGGAGGAGGGTAAATCACAGTGCCGGGGAGCTGGGCGGGATGTGCGGGGCTCCTCCATGCCAGCCTTAATTTAATTTCCCCATGGGAGGGGAATGGGGTCACTGGGGACCAATGGCAAAATGGGGGCAGCCAGGAGGAGCAGGCGTCAAGGTCCTTCCCATTGCACTGGGCCAGGAAGAGCGGCCGTGGGAGAGGATTGGGGTCTGGCACAGCCCCCTCCCTGCAAACCAGGCACCATTCCACACCCAGCCAGCTTCCAGGATGGATCCACTCCCGGCTGCATGGGGAAATGGGGTTCCCCAGACCCCCCAGTGCTGGGGGAGCCCCACACAGCAGCCCCGCACCATCGCCCTGCGTCCACACCACGCTTGGCACCAGCGCCGCCGCCGCTCTGCGGGGACCTGCGGCCGCTCAGGATTAATTAGCAGAGCTCTTTAATTCCCTTCCCTGCTCATTCACATGAGCCCGTTACCTGCTGCCCGAGCCAGGCAGTGCTGCCAAGCTGCCTCCCAGTTGACCACCCCCAACTGGGGCCCCCAGGGACCCTGACAGGGTCCCCAACGTGTCACTTTGCTCCCTGGACTCTGCACCCGCTGGCTGCAAACCAAAGGCAGGGTGACAAACCCTGTGCACAGAGGCCCCATCCCAAAATGCCATCAGTGTGGCTCTCCCTATCCCAAAATCCCATCAGTCCCAAAGCAACAAGTCCTTGGGCAAGCAGAGCCAGCCACCGGCACGTTCCCAGCCCCAGCCCCGGCTCCTCTTTCCAGGAAAGCACAGCCCCACCGGTTCACCCACCATATCCTGTTTTTGTGGAAAGTTAACCCTCATCCCGCCAGCTCCCGACCCTGTTCCCTGAGAATGCCGCAGGAGATGCCCCAGGAGGGCTCTGGGCCGGGTGCCAGTGGGTGCCACGGCTGCCAGCCTGGGAAATCCCAGCATCAGCCAGGAGCTTGTGCCGTGGGACAGGGACTGCAGCAGCCTGGGGGACAAGTGCCAGGGGACACCCCTTTCCCTGGCACACACCGGGATGGCACAGCCCGTGCCACGGGGCTCGCAGAGCTGCGGGCAGACCCACATTGTCCTCACACAGGGACATTCTCAGATCCACCATAATATTCTCCATGGGGCCATGACCGTGGCTGCCATATGGCAGCACTGAGGAGTGTCCAAACCCTGCTTGCCTCACCCAAAGGGGACCCACTGCACCCCTGGGGAGCCCCCCCAGTGTGTCACCTCAGTGGGGCTGTGGGGGCTCAGTCATGGGGACATTGGCACCCAGGCCCTGCATCTCCATCCCATCCCATCCCCTCCCCCTGCACCCGGGAGGAAGCGGCAGTTATTGCTCTTGGAGGCAGCGGTGGCTTTGCTTTTTTTTTTTATATAGTTTTTTTTTCCTGCTCTATTTTATTTCCCCCGGTTTTATAAAAAGCACCTGACCGCAGGAGGCAGCTGCCGCAGCCCACGCTGGCACCCGGCTGGGCTCCGGCCCTGCGGCACCCCAGACCCCCAGGGACCCCCCAGCACCCTGCCCCGGCAGCAGGGGCCATGTCCCCACATCAGGGGGCTTGGGGGGCACCGCAGCCCCAGGGAGGGGGTGCCACCCTCACCCATCACTTGCACCCGAGCACCACGGAGCCACAGAGCAGCATGGCCACGACTGGCCCTGGGGGTGCCCGGTCCCCCTTTTTGTGGGATCTGCTGTGCCCCCCGCAGCACCCCGAGCACCCCAAAATCCCACCAGGAAGGATGGAGCCCACGTGGGGATACAGCCCACGGCATGGCCGGGACCACCCCACGGGGTCTGTGCTGTGCCAGCCGTGGGAAGCGGGGGGGCTGCCGTGGGAAGCGAGGCCCACTCCGAGCCACGCCGTGGGGCCCAACTCCAGCGCCTCCACTCGCCCCGGGCTGGCCGGGAGCCGCGAGCAAACATCCTCCGGACGTTTGGGAAGAGCCTAATTGCCAGGGAAGGAAGGGGCGCAGGCGGGTCGTGCTCCGGGCCCATTCCTCCCACCCAGGTGCAGTGGCATGAGCCCCATCCCCCCGTGCCTCAGTTTCCCCCCGGCTGTGGGCGCAGGACCCCTGGGCCCTGCTGAGTCACCCCATCTCGCCGAGCGGCCGGAGCACGACAGAGTCCCCGCCCAAGGGGGGCCCCAAATTTAAACAAGCCACCCACAAGCTCACCGGGGGGCACACCAAGGCCACCGGTGTCCCCAGCTGTGGGGGACAGGGGTCCCCCACATACCCCGTGCTAGAGCGGGGTGAAGAGCCAAGCAAGCTTTGGGGCCAAATCAGCATTATTTGGAGCAAAGGGCCCCATGGGAGGCTGCGCCCGGAGCCCACGTGTCGCCCCAGGCACCCACGGGATGCATCCGGCAGCTCCCGCGCCCCGGCCCGGCCGCGGCACCCCCGTCCAGGGAGCACAGCCCCTTCTCCCACCCCGCTCGTGGGCTGGGTTATAATTAACCTCCTCACATCCTGCGCCATGCTCTGAGTCACTGCCCAGCAAACCAAAGGAAAAGCAGCTTTTTAAGAGTCACTAACTTCCTCTGCCAGCGAGGCTTTGCCCTGTGCCAGCACCCCGAAACCCAACCCTGCTCCCCAAAACACAGCTGGGAGCGGGGCTGCTCGGCTGCATGCACCTCCCATTGGGCACACGTCCCTCTCTCCAGGTGACACTGTCCCAAAAAGCCATTCTAGGGCTACCCCAAAAGCCATGCCAGGGCTTCTTGGGGTCCAGACCCCCGGCACAGGTGGTGTGAGCCCGGTGTTGGTGGCACACAGATCCAGCCCGTGCTCGGCACAAGGAGCCCCTTGAACAATCCTGTTTATAGAGAGGTTTTTCCTTTGCGTCTACGCAAACGCGGCGTCCCCGAAGAGGCTCCGGAGCAGCCGGGGTTCAAAGAGCCGATTCTTGTCCCGCGCGTCCCGGGACACGGGGATTTTCCAGGCCGGTGGCCAGCCGGTTGCCTCGGTGGGTGGCACATCTGCCATCAAAGGCCGACAGTGCTTGGAACGGGCTGGTGGCAGCTCGGGGGCCGCAGAGCCACAGGGGCTGGGGTGGGCGCTCCCATTCCCGGGATGTACCCGGGCACGGAGACCGGGCGAGTGCCAGCTGCCCCCGAGCATCGCCCACCCCGGCCCCGGCACCCTCCTCACCCCCACCGTGCAGCCGCAGCAGAGCGAGTGCGGTGACACCGCAGTGACCAAACTGGGTCACCTGCACCCCGAACAGCCCCCGGCTGCCGGGGGGGACACGCACGCACCCACCCGCCCCGGAGGCAGTCGCAGCGTTACCCGCGAGTGGGCTCGGTCCCGGGCGGAGAGGGGCGGAATTTAGGGTGACCCCGCGGGGGGATCGCACCACCGCCCGCCCCGGCACCGACCCCCCTCGGAGCCACCGGCGGCTCTTCCCGGCGCGGGGATCCCATCCCCCGTTCCTGGACGCCGGGATCCGCTTGCCCCCCGCTTCCCGGCACTTCCCGCGCCCCCCGCTCCACGTGCTGGGGGAACCCCCGCGCCCCGCAGCCACCGGCGGGCGGCC
>VZRJ01006977.1:103351-138855 GCA_013397565.1 Ptilonorhynchus violaceus
CGGGCACCCGGCGGAGCGTGGAGCTCCGACACGCCGGGGCACGGAGCATCGGTCCCCTTGGTATGTGGAGGTCTGGTACCCCTGGGCATGGAGCATCGGTCCCCCCGGGGCGTGGAGCTCCGGTATCCCGACCTATGGAACTCTGGTACCCCTGGGCATGGAGCATCGGTCCCCCCGGGGCGTGGAGCTCCGGTATCCCGACCTATGGAACTCTGGTACCCCTGGGCATGGAGCATCAGTACCTCCGGTGTGTGGAGCTCCGGTATCCCGGGCTGTGAAGCTGTGGTACCCCAGAGCATGGACCATCAGTCCATCTAATACATGGAGGTCTGGTACCCCAGGGCATGGAGCATCAGTCCCCCCGATGTATGGAGCTCTGGTACCTTTCTCCATGGAGCCCTGGCCCCCAGGTGCGTGGAGGTCTTTTACCCCAGAGCACTGAACCCTCATCCCCAGGTGCATGGAGCTCTGGTAGCCTGGAGTACAGAGCCCCAACACCCAGTGCAAGGAGCTCTGGTGTCCTGGAGCATGGAGCATCAGCCCCCCGGGCACACACAGCTCTGGTACCCCCCCACACAGAGTCCCAACCTCCCAGTGCATGGAGGTCTGATACTCCAGACCACTGATGCCCCTCATGCAAGAGGGTGTCCCAGAGCCCCAAGCCCCCCAGAGCAGCCCCCCAATGTGTGAAGGTCCGGTACCCCCGGACACGAGGCAGCAGTACCCCCAATATTTGAAGCCCTGACTCCCTGGCGCTTGGAGCTCTGACACCCTATGTACGGATCCCAAATCCCCCTGTGCATGGAGCTGCAATTCCCAGGGGCATTGAGTCCTGGCACTGCAGTGGATGGAGCCTCAGGCTCCCCTCTGCTGTGTGGGGAGCCAGATTTCCACAGGGCCCTGGGACCCTGCCTGGCCCCTGCCTTGCCCCAGCCTCAGGAAGGAGCCCCATGCCGGGGGGACTCCACTTCCACCCCCTCTCCCCACCCAGCCTTGAAAGCTCCTTAGGACTTTTCTATGTCCTGCTTTTCCCTCGCTCGTCACCTCGTGTGAACTCCTGGAATCGCACTGTGTGTTTGTCAACGCCGTGGGTTGGGATGGCACCCGCGGGATGATAACGCAGCCCTGGGTCCTGCACCGACAGCTCCTGCGGTCACTGAGCCCCGGGCAGGTCAGGGAGCTCCCACAGCTCCTATCTCCCGTCTCCCAGCAGTGAAGATTGTTTGGCCATGCAAAATCCACTCAGTGAGTTCAGGTCTCCTCTTCCATTAGCAAATACACCTTGGATCTGCTCCCAGTCCATCTGGGCATGGCTTGCTGCAAAAAGCAGAAGCAGTCTGAGCCTGTAACACCCCTGGCTGAGCTCAGTGATTGCTGCTGAGAGCTGTGACAGGGAAAACTTCATCCCACACCCTCTGGAGAGCCCCTGCCAAGGGCAGGGACACCTTCCACTATCCCAGGGTACTCCAAGCCCTGTCCAACCTGGCCTTGGACACTCCCAGGGATGGGGCAGCCACAGCTTCTCTGGGCAGCCTGTGCCAGGGCCTCCCCACCCTCACAGGGAAAAATTTCTTCCCAATATCTCATCTATCCCTGCCCTCTGGGGAAGTCATTCCCCCTTATCCTGGCCCTTGTCCCAAGTCCCTCTCCAGCTCTCCTGGAGCCCCTTTAGGCACTGGAAGGGGCTCTCAGGTCCCCCTGGAGCCTTCTCTCCTCCAGGCTGAACAATCCCAGCTCCTGTTAAGTTCTCTACTGCCAGACAGCCCATGCTCCCTTCACAACCATTCCCTCACAAACTAAGATTTTCCCTGAAGTCAGATTATCTCTTTGGCACCAGAAAATTCCTCTCAGGCAGCTGTTCCAGGCAAGCAAACCCAGAGGAGGGACACAGCCTTCCAATGGAACCGGAGCTCCGCAGCACTCTCACTCCCTGGGATGAGCTGGACGGGTTTCTCTTGTGACCTTACAACCACAACACTGGACAATGAGCAATTCCAGCAACTCCTCTTCTTCCTGGCAGAGGGAACTGCTGATGGAATTTATCTGCCTACTCGTGGAAATAAGCAGGAGCTTTTTTCCTGGGAAAAGGGCTCTCTGCAGCCTGCCAGGCAGCTCTGCTCCTGCCTCTCGGAACCGGGCTCTGTGTCACCCCCGCCTTGTTTGTGACCCCCCCACAATCCCACTGTTACTAAAGGGGACTCCACCACATTTTCCCCGAGGCTGAGTGAGGTTCCCAGGCCCCTCATCCCAACCAGCCCCCGGCAAACCAGCAGCTTTCACCAGGATGAGCTGCTGGGTGCTCCCACTGCTCCATCCCGCAGCCAGGGGATCTCTCCTCGGATGTGGGATCACTCTGTCACCGTCAGCTCTGCCAGGAGGGGCACAGAGGTTACACCAAATCGGACTTCCAGCGATCCAGCTGCCAGAAATCATGTTTATGAGACAACATTCCAGGGATTTCTGTCAGAACTCCTGATTTACCCCCCGTCTCAAAGGATTCCAACTGCACCCACCAGCACAGACTGGATTGTAACATCCCGAGGAAATCAGTTTTCCCTGGGATTGTTCAACATTTCAAACAGTTTCAAACAACTCCTACTGCAATTTCCATCTGAAAAGAACTTTCCTAGGACCCCTTTCCAAATGTGATGTCAAAGGGCTCTGGAATATCACCCGGGAGGTGACTCCACATCCGGCTGTGGCTCAGAGAGGTTCAGGGCTGATCTGTGCCTGGCAAAGGAATCGCCACCTGGAATGTGGATTACTCCAGGAGACTCTGGCTTTGCCTCTTTTGTGGACACAGAGGCCATCAGTGGTTTAAAAGTGCTTTGAGATCCTGGTGGGAGAGATGTTATTAGCCAGGGAGCACAGAAACTGGGAATACAAAAGCTTGGGAACTCTCTCTAATCAGCTTAACCAGGCAATTAAAGAGCTGTGGCAAGTGTGGAAGTTTCTGTTCCCTTCAGGATTTTAAATCTTCAGTGTGAAGTGGAACAAACAAAATGCCCCAAATTTCAACACCCCCTTCCACGAGGGGAAACCAGAACCAAAATTCCCTTGCAAATCCACTGGAACGTTTCGTTTCAATCTCAGCTGAGGAAACACATGCACTTTAAACCCTTTTTTTTTTAAAAAAAAAAAAAAAACCCAAATTTGAAATATCTTATTTCAACAGCAGAGGAATGCAGCTCCCCAGCCAGATCCCTGGGCTTGGGACAGAAGCCTCGGAGCTGCTTTTGTCCCCTTAAAAGAGGGAAAAGTGTCATGATCCCGCTCTGCCTCCCACGGAGCCCAAGCCAGCAGCTCCTGCCCACTGCAGCAGGTTGGATCAGGCCCTTGGAGAAGGCACAAACTCCTCTCCCTGCCCTGGCCAGCCTGGATTTTGTGCCTGATCCAGAACGAATGGATTTGGCACGCGTTCCTCGCTGCTGGCTTTTATCTGCTCTGCCTTTCAGCAGGGAATTGTGCTCCCAACCTCCTGTCACCCACAGGGTGTTGAGTGACTCCAAGAGGGACAAAGGCACGGGGAGCTGCCAGATTGCCTCTCTCCAGAAGCTGGAAGGCAGAGGTTTTTCCTGCCTCCTGAAAGACCACAAGTTCTTGGCTACGGCTCCACCTTTATTTAGGATTTACATAATCCGAACGAGACTTCAAGCAACAGCACAACTTTAAATGGTGCAAGGGGATATAAAGAAAACGGGCAAATGGAGGCTTGGTGTTTAAAATAGCCATTTTCCAAAGGAAAAAAGAACCCAAAATGGGATTTCAGCTCTTCCCTCACAGCTGTTCTTAAAACCTGACAGTTTAATTCAAGGGGCACCACAGTGTCGCCTCCTGATAACATAGAAAAACATCCAAAATATCAGGAAACAAAAGGAAAAGTCGATTTCCAAGTATTCTAACTGCTAAGAGAGATGGAAAATGGGCCATTTTAACTGCAGAACACTTATCTGGAAGCTGAACAAGCAAAGTAACTCTCAAGAGAATAAAAGTGTGTTTAGTTTGTAAAGCTTCCCAGTGCTGAGGACAAGGGCAGGATCCCTGGGGAGGGATTTCTTGGCTGGCTGTGCTCCAGAGGCTGCTGGTGACTCTGCAGCCAAAAACCACCTCCCAGCACCCCCAAACCTTCCTCCCCCACAAACTCCACTCAGTTCTCACCTTGCAAAGGTCCTTCTTCAGGAATTCTCTCACAGCGTTCTTTCAAAGATGGGGAAAATAAGTGTCCAACCTTTGGGAGATTCTTTATGTGAAACCAGGAATTTGAGAATACTGTCCATGACGCTTGGGAAAGGCTGGAGGTGGCAGGTATGGGAACTCCCAGCTCCCAGCACCGTCCCAAGTCCAACGACCTCCTTCTTGGAGATGTTAATTCCAGTTCTTTCAGTCAAATCTCACCGTCCCTGCCCAAAAGCTCAGCCCCCGGGTTTTATCAGCAAATCCATGGGTCTTGCTCGCTTTCCTTGTTCCAAACTTCCCCATTTTCCCTTTCACCCCACATTCCCGAGCTTCCCCTCGGACACGCAGAGCCACGTTTTCCTTCCCTGCCGCGCTCAACTCCGCCCGCAGGGCATTACCCTCGGCTCTCAGTGTTGGGAATTGATCCGCTGCTTCCCAGTTCCAGCGCTCAGCTCCCCAAATCGTTGGTCCCTGGAGCCTCATTTGCCACCGAAATAATCCATTTGTCGCTGCAGGATTCGAAATCAAGGCTCCACTTTTGCAGGCAGAGCCTGGAAGTGCGGCCGGAGTTTTTCCACGATTATTAGTTCCATCCATTTCGGAAGCTTCTCTGCACGGAGGGTGGGATGATAACATCCCCCAGGGGCAGAGCAGGGAGGCTTGAGAGGCTCAGCTAATTGGAAATTAAAGGCAAGAAAGAAATTCCTTGGACTCTTAGCCCAGGAAGATATTAAGCTTTTAGCGTTCAGCATAATGAATATAAAGAAAGGAACATCACACAGCCTTAAACTTCGGCATTCCTCTGGCATTCCTGGCTTGTAGCTTCAGAAAAGAAGCCACCACCAGACCAGTTTGGCTGCTGCAGGTCTTTGAGTGGGCAGGAAATCCCTCCAGCCCCATTCCTGCCCCAGCTCCCAAACTGGGAAGCGTCAGACCAGCAGCTCAGGATGGTTTTTAAGGGTGGATGTGGTCACTCGGTGCTCCGAGGGGGCTGTAGGCACCATCCCCATCCCTGTGCTGGCCCTGAGCCCCCTCAGCCCCTGAACTGCCCTCTATGGGCTGGGAGATTGATCCAAGGTAAAAATAATACAGGGAAAACAAAGCAAGTTATTTTTAACCCAGGTCGGTCCCGTGAGCCGGGAGGTGAATCTGAGAGAGTGTCCCAGAGCAAGGTGTTATTCCCTGCTTCACAGCTGAAATCACAGACTGCATTTCTGATAAAGGAGTTTATTTTTCCTCGTTAGTTCTTCACCTCACAACTTTTAAATCTGTACAGCTTTGTGAAAGGCACCGATTTAAAATTCCTCCTATTACCCAGCTGTAAAACTACTCTTCCTATTTAAATTAAAAGCAGAAGCTTTGTCACATTAAGCCCTGATTATTTATTATCTGCTTCATGTCCTTTTATTCTAAACAGACACTCCATGAATTCACTTTCTAGTGCAAAGTTTACCCCCAGGATCTGTGTCCTGAGATTATTCCAGTGAGGAATGAGGACTTGGTGTGCTGGGAGGGCGGACAAACCCCGTGGCTGCTCAGAGCAGGGTGGCTTGTCCAAGCAAGTTCCAGGGGAAAAGCAGGATCTTCTGAAGTGAGGCTGTGAAAGAGAAAAGGAGGAAGCAGCAGGCAGGGGACAGGGAGGAGGTGGCCACGACACTCCCAGTGTTTGTTCACAAGTGGCCAGGCCAGGGCTCAGCTCTGATCCTGTGGGAACTCTTCCCAAGCAGTACAAAACCCCACAAAGTGCTGTCACCTCGCAAGGGTTTGAGGGCTGACAGGATTTCCAGGGAGCTGCAGCCATGGACTCCCTCCTTTGGTGGGATTTTTATAGTGAATGCAGGGCTCTGACAGTTCTGGGTGACAGAATTGTGGAATCACAGTCGTTAAGGTTGGAAGAGACCTTTGGGATGGAGTCCAACCCTCAGCCCAGCACCACCACCATGGGCACCACTGACCATGACCCCCAAGTGCTACATCCATATTTTTTCAACACTTCCAGAGATGGGGACTCAACCACTGCCTTGGACAGCCTTTGCCAGGGCTTTACACCCTTTCCATGAAAAACAATTCTCTAATATTCAACCTAAACCTCCTCTCCTCCTCTCCCTGTTCCCTGGGAGCAGAGCCTGACCCCCCCTGGCTGCCCCCTCCTGTCAGGAGTTGTGGAGAGTGAGAAGGTCCCCCCTGAGCCTCCTTTTCTCCAGGCTGAGCCCCTTTCCCAGCTCCCTGGAGCTCCAGCCCCTTCCCAGCTCTGTTCCCTTCCCTGGACACAAAGCACTAAAGCAGAGGTGGAGCAGTCCCAGGAAATGGGGAGTTCCTGGTTTTATCTGGTCCCCTGTGCTGGCAGAGCCACAACTGCTCCCACTGCTCCCAGTCCTCCCCTCACCTCCCAGGAAGCACCTGGCCGGATCTCCCAAGCCTTGAGCTGTGTCAAAACAAGGAGCAATGTTATGGATGAGCTGGAAATGCCATGATACACTTGAAGGACAATTGGGAACATCCTAAGGCAGCTAAGAAATGTGGGCTGTAAACAAATGCCACTTGCAGATGTGCAGGGATCCAGGAAACGCTGGCTGGGATTTCTGAGAGGTGGAACAGCAAGGCTCAAGTGCTGTTCTTATTCCAACCTTATGGGATTATCCAACCTCGTGAGATGCACACTAGGAATCACCGTGGAGGGGATTACAGGGAGCATAAACCATGGGAATGGGGAGAACGGGAGCATTTGGGATTACAGGGAGGCTGGGAACGAGCAGCTGGGAGCCTGGAGCAGGCGGGAGCACACAAGGAGAGCTCTTAAGCAGCTCCAAGCTTTGCTTGGGAAGGAGGTTGAGCTGTTTCCAAGTACAGAGCACCTGGATTTTTCCTAAGGCAGCACAACATCACACAGACAGGGCACGTGCACTGTGGAAAACACTGGAGAGGTGGGAGTGGAGCTGTTGGTGGGGCACATGGAGAATCATGGAATGGTTTGGGTGGGAAGGGACATTAAAGGTTAACCAGTCCCACCTCTGCCATGGGCAGGGACACCTTCCACTATCTCAGGCTGCTCCAAGCCCCATCCAACCTGGCCTTGGACACTTCCAGGGATCCAGGGGCAGCCACAGCTTCTCTGGGCACCCTGTGCCAGGGCCTCAGCACCCTCACAGGGAACAATTCCTTCTTTAGATCCAACCTAAATTTCCCCTCTCTCAGCGTGAACCCAAACACGCTCAGGGTTCCCTCCAGCTGCTCCCCTGAAGGCCCAGAGGATCCTGGTTTTGGTCCAGACAGGTTTCCTGGAGACAGGGAAGGGTGTGGCACAGGCTCCAAGGCAGAGCAGGAATCTGCCCTGTGGAACCGTCCGTGTTCCCCATGAACTCTGGCTAAAGGAGAGCTACACCCGGCCTGGGGAAAGGTTGCACAAGGAGAATTCCTCGGAGAGCAGGCGCTGGAAACGGGGTCAGGAGTGAAGGGCTGCTGCACAGGGGCATTCCTGAGCCTGCCCTCGGCTGGGCCCAGAGCACGAGCTGGGAAGCGTGACCTGGACCAGACTTAAACCCAGATTTGTGGAAATTCAGGAAACCCCTGAAATGAACACCTGAGCCCAGCTCTCCATGAATGCCCTGCACACCAACAATTAGGCAACAGAATCCTGGAATGCTTTGGGTGGGAAGGGACCTGAAAGATCACTCAGTTCCACTATCCCAGGGTGCTCCAAGCCCTGTTTCCAACCTGGCCTTGGACACTTCCAGGGATGGGGCAGCCACAGCTTCTCTGGGCAACCTGTGCCAGGGCCTCCCCACCCTCACAGGGAAGGATTTCATCCTAATATTCCACCTGTCCCTGGCCTCTGTCAGTGGGAAGCCACTCCCCTTGTCCTGACACTTCAGGCCCTTTTCCAAAGTCCCTCCCCAGCTCTCTTGGAGCCCTTCCAGGCACTGGAAGGGGCTGTGACCCTAATCCAACACTTACCTGAACACTATCCTCAAACTTCCTTATACCATAACCTAGGGAATGTTTGCAGCTGCAGATGGAAGGAAGTCAGGGCGTTCTCCCTGGATCCAACCACTTAGCTGGGAACAGGAGGGATCCCTTGTTTGCACCCAGAACTCACAGGTTCAGGGAGGAAGGAAAAACAAGTTGATGTCCAGAGTTCACAATGGAAATCAAATGTTAAAACAACAAGTTACAGGCAAACAGAACCCGGGCAGTTTGGGCAGGGCCCTCTGGCAGCTCCGAGTTTCCTGACCCGACCCACGGCTCCTGTTGGGGCATCCGAGTGAGCGAGGATTTGGGAGAGCAGGTTGGGTGGAAGGAGCAGGAGTGATCCACGGCATTTTGGAGTCCACGGCAGAGTTGTGGCTGTCCAGGGAGCTTTTACAGTTGACACAATCCTCACTGGAGTTACCATTTAGGGAAACAAGTGGAAGAGGAGAGGAGTAGAGGCTAAACCCTGAGCACGAGGAATATAAACACTGGCCCTTTTGAAGAGCAAGGGATGATTTCATGCACACATCACACCCTTCCTGTGTAAACAGGAGTGCCAACAGGAGCAGACGTGCTTTGGGAAGTGGATGTCCAGCTGCCTCGGGCCCTCTGGGTAGCTCTGGGGGGCTGCAGCCATCAGTGAGGCCAAGAGCATTTCTTAGGATCCGACTCTGGAGCTTTCAGGCACTTCCCAAGCTTCTCACAGCCCGGAGGGGACCAGTTCTGTTAAAAACAAACAGAAATGGACACAAGGATGATTCACACCAAGTATCTGCTAAGCTCTAACCCCAGCCAGCTCTTTCTGATCCTCACAAAGACACTTTTATGTCCTGCTTGAAAAAAGAAACTCCTCTTGCAGCCGAAGGTTTTGGGCTCATAAAATTCCCCACTCCAAACACAGGTCAAGCAAAAGCCTTAGGAAAGGCTACAAATCCTTTCCAGCAGATGATTCCCTTCTCTGGGATACAGCAGTGTTTCCTGGTCTCTCCCAGTCCAGTTTGCTGGGATGCTGGGGACTCTCCTCTCTCTCCTGGAGCAGCACAGAGCAACCAGACCGGGAGGTTTTGGTGACACCCCCAGTTTTCCTGGGATTCCAGGGGAGTTCCCATTTTTAGCACCACGATATCCAGGCACCTTCTTGAGGAAGCAAAAGGCAGCAGGAGGCCAAGGGTGTGAGAGAGATAAGAATGCTGGTATTTTAACGAGCATTCTGAGGGATGAATCCATGAGCAGATGGAGCAGGAGCATTCCTGAGGCACACCAGAACTATTTGTCTGCCTCATTCCCATGTTTCTTGGACTACCTGAGGGTGTCCAACAGAGGAAGGAAACCCACTGCCAACCTCAGCTTCCAAAGGGATCAACGGAGGAAGGAGATTGGATAAATGAACTTTTTTCATTTCAGGGTTTTGCCATTTAAAATTTGGGATTGTGCTCATGGGAAGGGCAGGTAACAATTCCCATCCTGCCTTCTGGAATCTTAGGTGTTCATTGCCTGTGCCCCTCTCTCCCAGGTCTGTCCATCCATGGGACATTCCTGCTGTCCCCTGTTCAAGGCCAGTCCAGCTCTGACCCTTTGCCTTTCATTGTGCTGAGTTTTACCCTGCAAGCGTTCATGTTTTCTTGGAATTAAAGTCCTATGGAAAAGGAAAGCTTAACTCCAGGAAAAAAAGGCTGGAGCACGTTTTTATTCCACGGAGCTGACAACAGATGGCAGTGAGACACCAGCAATTCCTGCAGAGGAGCAGGCACAGAGGGAGCTGTGGTGGGGGCACCTCTGCACCGAGGGCTCTGGGTGATTGAAGAACAATTAATGCTGTTTTCTAAATCTGTTTCCCCGGTTGAAAATGTGCAAGCACGGCTGGAAATTTCAGAGCCCTCTGCAGAAGGAACCGAGAGCCAAAGGAACACACGAAATGTTTGTTCTCCTGAAAAAACAGAACAATAAATGGTGTGTGCTGCAGTCCCAGTCCCGTTCCTGCTCTGTGCTGGAGCCCTGGGGACACCACGTGTGCTGCAAGCCTGGCCAGCATGGAACTGCCTGGAACAGCTTCTCCTGCACTTCCACAGCAGGAAAACACAGCAGAGCTGGCTCTGGGGGAGCTCCCTGGACACTGCTGGGGGATGCACCCCAGATGGGCCAGCAAACACCTCCCCTGCTCGGAGGGGAGGCTGCTGGGCTTCCATCAGTCCACGACCGCAGGAACCACAGAACGATCCATCTGCTGTCCCAGAATCATGGAATGGTTTGGGTGGGAAGGGGAATTAAAGATCACCCCATTCCACCCCCCTGCCATGGGCAGGGACCCCTTCCACTAGCCCAGGGTGCTCCAAACCCCATCCAACCTGGCCTTGGACACTTCCAGGGATGGGGCAGCCACAGCTGCTCTGGGCAACCTGTGCCAGGGCCTGCCCACCCTCACAGGGAAGGATTCCTTCCCAGTATCCCATCTATCCCTGCCCTCTGGCAGTGGGAAGTCATTCCCCCTTGTCCTGTCACTCCATGGCCTTGGACACTTCCTTGAACACTTCTAAACACTTTGCTTGTGTAAAAGTAAAGACAATTCTTCTCCTCTCTCCCAAAATGATATCAAACACCCTTAGCAAATAAACAGGTGACAGGATTTAGAAGATGGTAAATGAGAGAGGGTTAGTAAATGATATTTATCTCCCAGCATCCCCCAAAGACAGATTTAGGCCCCAATCCACCTCAGCAATACAATCACTCCAAAAAGCTTTGCTTATCTTCATTTCTGTCTCAAAAGGCACCAATTTGGTGCTGATATTTTAGTGTAGTGGCCATGGAATTATCCTGTTAGGAGTGTACACAGATTAGAAACCTCCCAATGTTTCCTGCTGGGATTTACACATTTCTCCTGGGATTGGGATCCCCCCAGCCCACTTTCTGCCTCCCATGGCCTCCAATTTGTGAAGCAGTTTTGGAAGAAATGCCTTTGCAGTGCAGGGCTCTGGCAGCAGCCAGGCCCTGGGGACAGTGCCTGAATCCAAAGGGTCTCAGAGGAGCACAGAACAGCGTTTATTAAGGGAAAAGTTGAATAAGGAAAGAAAACACCACAGAAACAATGGGCCTTCAAATCTTTTTCCTATTTAACGTCCAAAAATAAAGAGATGGGACAAAGCTAAGAAAGATCTTTGCCTTGTTGCTGAGGGGACACAGCTCCACATTTTGTTCTGTGCTGGTGACAGACCAGAGGCAGCAGGTTCTGCCTGATTCAGATTATTTCAGGAGCAGGGAGATTTTGCCTGTTACTATTTTGTGTCAGCCCACAGACACATTCCCTCAGGCTACACAACCTCCTGTCAACTGACAACCTCCCCCACATTATCCAGTTTCTTTCCCAGGTTCTCAACAGACCAAGCAGTGCTTGACAGGGAAGCCAAAGTGGAACTTTCCAACGGGAGACTCAAAAGAGGAAACAGAATTGAAAATGTTTTGTTGTGTTTCAAGCCATAAAGACCCTGGAAAATTCAGGCAGGGGTGGAATTGGAGGGGACAAAGCAAGACCAAAGATACAGCACTGAAAAGGAGGCACTGTCCCAGTGCCCCCACTGAGACACAGAGGACTCAAAGCAGAGAGGGCAGGGTGAGATGGGACATTGGGAAGGAATTCCTCTCTGAGTAGGCACAGGTTGCTCAGAGAAGCTGTGGCTGCCCCATCCCTGGAAGTGTCCAAGGCCAGGTTGGACAGGGCTTGGAGCAGCCTGGGACAGTGGAAGGTGTCCCTGCCCATGGCAGGGGGTGGGACTGGATGAGCTTTAAGGTCCTTCCCACCCAAACCATTCCAGGACTCCATGATTCCGTATCTTTTGAGAATTGCAGAAGGGGATTAGAAAGAAGAAGGATCTGCCCTGTCTCAAAGGAAAGCAGCCACCAACAGGTGACTGAATCTCTTCTCCAGCCCTTCCCAGCAGGAGGTGACACTTTATGAACCCTTTCCAAAAGACATTTTGATGCAGGGATGCTGCAGTGCGTTTGTGCTTGGGGCACTCACCATCACAGCCTGGTCACACACGTTCAGCTGGGGCTGGCCTGGCACCAGGGTGGCCTTGTGCTGCTGCACCAGCCCCGACATCCGCTCCACGGCCCGCTGGTATTCCTCACTGGCAAAACTGGGGTGGGACAAAGCACAGGAGTTACTGCTGGGCCTTCACTTCGGTGTCAGGAGACTTTCCCCGGGCCAGAAGGAGGGAGGGGAAGCGCAAACATCCTGCCAAGTGCCCACAGGTCCGTAGGGAATGGAATCCAGGCTGACAGGGTCCAGGTGCTCGGCTTAGGGCAAGGATGGCAGTGGCCCGTCCTTCCCAAGAAGCACCTGGCTCCTGGCAGATCAGCTCAGCTTTCCAAACTGCTGGTCCAGGGGCCCCAAATGTTTCCTCCTGGTGCAGATCTGCTGTGAGCTCATGCGGATTCCCAAGGGAATCGTGTTGGCAAAAACAAAGGGCATTTCTGAGTTGTCCTCAAGCTGTCCCTTAAACGATTACCAAGGGAGACCTCTCAGACACAGGACAAACACCTTCCCAGACAGGTTAGGACAGAAATTTCCCAAGGCAGCCCTTCCAGCGTGTCCCACCCGAGGTCACCCAGCTCTCCACACTCCTCCCCCACTCCCCCAAGCGCTCTCCTGAACACCTGCCCCGGGCGGAGGCGTTTGTTGTAGGGAAAGAAGGGAATGTCAATATTTTGTTTTACAAGAGTGTTCTCAGGAAGGGTTTCAAACACAGCCCTGGGCCAGTTAAACACCACAATCACCAAGGAAATGAACCGAAATTATGCAAACAGAGAGGAAGAGAAGAATAGAAGGGACTTTTCCAAGACAAGAATACCTCCCCCATTCCGCAGCATCCCGAGGTTCTGCCCCATCCACATTCTTCCATTACAGCTTGATTATTCCAAGCTGGGACCCATCTCCTGCCTCCAACGCGGTTATAAACGACCAGGCTGTGATGCACCCGACTCCTCGAGCAGGTACTTGCTGGAGCGGTTCAGGGCGCCCCCCACCAACACCTCAAGTGTTTGTAAACCGCAGGATTCCTGCCCAACGACCTCGCTTTGTCCATCACGTTAAGAGTCACTTAAAAAACCACCCAAAACCCCACAGAGAGCGGCAAATTCCTTGTGAAGATCAAAGCAACAATGCAGCTGGGTCCTGACCTCGGGCTGCCTCTGCTCCCAGCCCGAGCTGGCCACCGGCCCCAGGCTCCAGCCAATTTCCTTCTCTGCAAAACAATCACATTTCGAAGCCCAGCGATGTGCCAAGAGTTTCCAGTAAACCCTATAAATATCCCACGTGGGCAGCCATCCAGGGAGAGGCTGGCTGTGGGGCCGGGCCTGAGCTGCGCTGATACAGAGCCGGAAGGGAATCTGGGATGAGGAGCCGGGGCAAACGGAGCTGCTGCTCTCACCCCCAGCTGGCTGGATCCTGCTGGAGGGAGCCGAGGGACCACCCTGAAATCCAGAGGGTCCTGAGACGCTCCCACATTTCACAGAATCAGACAATCATGGAAAGGTTTGGATCAGAAGGGATTTAAAGCTCATCCAGTTCCACCCCCTGCCATGGGCAAGGACATCTTCCACTATCCCAGGGTGCTCCAAGCCCTGTCCAACCTGGCCTTGGACACTTCCAGGGATGGAGCAGCCACAGCTTCTCTGGGCAACCTGTGCCAGGGCCTCCCCACCCTCACAGGGAAGAATTTCTTCCCAATATCCAATCCAAACCCACTCTCTGTCAACAGGAAGCCATTCCCCCTTATCTTGTCACTTGCATGCTCTTATAAATGGAATTTCCTTGCTCCTCTCCCCATGCATCCCACCTGAGCTCTCCCAGCATCCCACTGCTTACTCCTGCACTGCTCCAAAGAAATGTGGGAGCTGCCAAAGCCCATCTCTGACTCACAGGCTGACTCAGGGCAGCAATCCCAGTGCTGCATCCCCATGGCACAGGGGCCTTTCCGCCTGGCGTGATTTTATCTGGGAGCCTCCCGGGTGAATTCCAAGAGGATGGGATTGCCAGCCCGGCAGGAAAAAAAAATCCAAGCAGATTTTTTGAGGAGCAGGGAGGGTTTAAAGCTAAGCTGGGCTGACATGGACACGGGAGAGGCTGCACATGGAGAGGGAAGGATGGGGAGACAAACACACCAAGGAGCCTCCAACCAGGGAGCTCCAGGGATGCACATCTGAGCTGGAGATGGGATGAAATAAGGGAACCAGAAATATTGCACAGCCTACACACTCCAGTGATAGAATTGGGGCTGGAATCAGTTTAGGAAATAAATGCTTCAGTGGTTTAGGTTTCTACCAGACCTACAGTGCCAGGATTTGAAAGCACTTCCAAACCCAAAATAATCTCACTTTATGAAGATCCTCATATTAAGGATTAATAGGAATTAATAAATATTTTAATCAATTGTTAGATACTCTAGATACTAAATCATTTAATGCCTTGCTGTCCTCCTAACTCGTGTTTATTTCTGTCACATCCTTGTGTCATCCCTCAGCATTTATGATTTTCTTTTGAGACTGGACCCGTAAGATAAAATATTGCTGGTCACTAATTAAGCTCCACAGCACCTTTGCAAATACTGGAGCGCTCCATTTCATCCCTGGAAATGGCTTTTCCGACGGAGGATTCCAAATTAACCGTGATCTGGATGGAGCAGTGGCAAACACAGCTGTGCCCTGGATGCAAGAGGAACAAAGTGTTGTCACAACTGCTGCTTTCTGCTCCAGATCTGCCAGTCCCGTCACAAGGAAAAAAGCTCCTTTTTGCTCTAAACTCCTGTATTTACCCACAGCTTTGCTGCTCATCAGCAACCTCAGGCTCAGGAACGCCATGGAATAACAATGTCAGCTTGAGTCCTCTAAATCACAGAATTCCACAGGGGTTTGGGTTGGAAGGGACATTAAAGCTCATCCAGTCCCACCCCTGCCATGGGCAGGGACACCTCCCACCATCCCAGGCTGCTCCAACCTGGCCTTGGACACTTCCAGGGATGGGGCAGCCACAGCTTCTCTGGGCACCCTGTGCCAGGGCCCTCCCACCGTCACAGGGAAGGATTCCTTCCCACTATCCCATCTCCATGGAGATTGGTTTTCTTTTCTTGACCCCATGGAAATCCCCATTCCCTGGGGGTTGGTTTTCCTGCCTTGGCTCCATGGAGATTCTTGGCTATGATAAGTTCAGTTTTTTCACGGACATTCCCGTTCAGCTCCACAACGTGCCCCAAAATCCCACATCCATGGATTTGTGAAGTACTTACTGACTGCACAGGAGTTAAAACTGCCTCCAGCCCTGAGCAAGTGCATTTTGAGACAAAATCTGCAAGAGTGCCTCGAATTTGCATGTAAAATGGGGATAATTACCTCATGGTAATCAGTCTGAGTTGTTAAGGGAGCTGGGAACCTCTCCTACCTGGAGTCCCATCCTTCCTTTCCTGGAACGCACACGCAGGACCGGGCTGCGAGGCAGGGTTTGCTGCATTCCCCGCTCCACAAAAAGGACGATATTATCTGTCCAGGCGTTCGGGCATCGCTGTCTGTGAGGACCCAGCCCCGGCTGCCCCCGGGGCGTGCCGCGCTTTGTATTCCAGCTCCGCAGTCCCGCGGAAGGCGAGCCGGGAAGGGCGGCGGGAGCAGGAGCGGGTGAGCAGGTGGTGCTGCGAGGAGCCCGGGGTCATCACGCTAATTGACACTTTAGCTCGGGAAGGCCCCGGAGAGGCAATCAGGGCGGGCTGGGGGCGCAGGGGCCCGGGCACAGGTGTGGGCTGCGCGTCCCTCATTTGCCCTAATTGTGCCCGGGCAGTCCGCGCCCGCGGCTCCTCGCTCTGTCACCCCCGGGGCCGTGCCCTGCCATCGCTAAATACACCCCCAAATACACCCCCAATTGGAGCACCCTCATCCTGGTGATCCCCACGCAGAGTCTGTCCCGGGAGCGCGTTGTTACCGAGAGGAACGGAACAAAGCGGGAATGATCCATTATCTATAACCCCGTAATTGCAGAAATGAGATGCACAGAAACCTGACCATGGCTCAGGGCCAGGCTGGACGGGGCTTGGAGCACCCTGGGCTAGTGGAAGGTGTCTCTGCCCAGGGCAGGGGGTGGAACTGGATGGGCTTTAAGGTCCCTTCCAATCCAACCCATTCCATGATTCCATGAATAGCAGCTCTCAGATTGATATGAAGTTATGGGAAGAGCATAAAACGTGGCTAATGATACTTTACTTCCTTCTGCCCTGGAATTATTTTAATTAAACCCATTATTTTTAATTGTGAAATACACCCAGATTCTGATAATTTGATTTTATCTGTTATCAGTGCTTTGAGGCTTCGCAGCACTGTAATATCCAAGTCTTGATCTTGTCTTATTATTCAGTCTTCCTCAGTTCCTCTCTTCTATTATCAAGTTTATTTGCAATTTAAGGTCTGGACAATACAGGAGGCAGAGACAGGTTTGGGGCTCTGCTGCTGGAATTCCTGGAGAGACTCAGAGGAGCCAAAGGAAAACAAATGAGGAATCAAAGAGTGAAGGTGGCCCTTACCCCAATTCACCTCTGGTCCAGCAGCATTTTGGCCCCAAATGCACCCCTGGAGGCACAAGGAGCACACGGCCACAGGAATACTTGGAATCCCAGAATCACTGAGGTTGGAAAAGATCTCCAGGGTCATCGAGTCAAACCTGTGACCGAGCCCCACCTTCCCTGCAGCAAGGAGATGTGAATGGTACTGATCCCCTACCTATTTTCATGGAAGTTTGAACTCCCCAGCTCCCAGAATCCTGCCTTTCTGCTGGATTTCACTGTGAGGAACCACAGCATTGAAACGGCAAAGGGGATAAAGGCAGAGTGAGTATAAAGCCTTAATCTGTGAGTGAACAGGTGACAGAAAACTACAGCTATCCACCTGATCCTCCTGCCAGCTGCTTCAGTGACATTCCTAAATTTCATTTTCAGTGGTATTCCTGAGTCATAATTTAAGTAACATGTTCTTCAGGCCACTTTCTTGTGGCTGCAGCACTGCCTGGACCTGTCTCTGAAGATGATGATGATGAGTCCATTTCAAACTGCATTTTGTATTTTTTGGAGCTGGTTCATGTCGTTTTTACTCCCAACATTCCTTTTTATGCAGCATCACTCCACCCAGAAGACCTGCAGTGTTATGGGCTGATGAACCACGAGTTACAGGTTGGTCCCAGAGAGTGGGAAAAGGGCAGCCCCGCATCCAGACGTGTTTGCCTCCTTTCCCAGTCTCCAGGCTGATGATTCCCTTCCACAGGTGGATTTTATTTCCCCCTCCTCCCCTGGAGCTGGCTCTGTCCCAGTCACACCTGGCTCACCTGCTTCTTCCCCCCTTCCTGCAGCCAGCCCCGGTGTGGTTGGCACTCCAGGTTTTTTATTGCCGTCTCTGAGGCTCTTTATCCACAATTTCCACACTTCCAGCGTTCCTCGGTGCCCCCTCTCCCGTGGCAGCTGCTAACTCCCCCCTGCCATGCAGCTGGCACCATTTCCCTCTTTTCCCAGAGAGGAGTCAGCATCTCCCGTGGGCACAATCCTCACTCTTTGTTATTCACGTTTCTCCCCCTGTTTTGCACCTTCTCTCTCTTCCCCCCAGCCAGGTTTGTGCCCTGAGCAGTAAGGTGAGACTGGCAACTTTTCTATCAGATGCTTTCCCCTTTAGCTTCCCTTCAGGAGCTCCTTCCCTTTTTTTCTGGCTCCATAACCACTGCAATTACCTCTCTGATGATTTCCTGAATTTTCCATCTGCTCGAAATAGGCACTTGTGAGCTCTCTTCTTAATTAATGTGTTCTAAAATCATTATGTTCATCAACCAAGCCTTATCACTTCCATTTTCTTCCATAATAGTAAAATCCATTGCCCTAAGTAAAACACAGGAATTTGGATGTTCATAATTCAATAAACTCATTGCTCAGAGCAGAAGCTGCTACATACCTGGAGTAACAACAAGGTGTGAGCAGGCTGTGCTTACTCTGTCCTTATTTGTTATTAAGCTTTGCACCTCTGGCTCAAACTGACAGAATTTCAGAGGTTTCTGTTCTAAATTCCTTTTGCAGCTTTGGATTAAAAACACTTTCTTTACTTCAGGCTGCATTAGGTATTTTGGTAACTGTATTTTTAGCTGTGCCAGCTTTGCTGTATATATATATATATACACACACACACAAACACACACATATATTATTATTTGTGTTCTTCCTGACTGGTAATGAAATATTTTAGTAAATGTGTGTATAAACAATAATCTGACTCAGATAATAAAACTGACAACTGCTTGTGGAGATGTTACCAACAGATAATTTTACTGCATCTCACCACTGGAGAAACAAGTTCCCTCTGTGGTACTCAGCACACACACCATGGCCCAAAGATAACAGAATCTGGCCGAGAAAAAAAACCCTATCAGATCTTTTAGTTCTGCATTTGGATAAATTTGGTAACAAGGGCAGTTTGGGTGTTTTGTTCTGAAGCAAAACCCTGTCATTGCATCCAGGGAGGAAACTGAAGGAAATGCTTCTGCTTTCTGTGCTCCTGACACACATTTTTAGTTATATTTTAAAGTTGAAAGCTATAAAAAAAGAGATATTTTCTATCCCCCAGCCTGCACTGACCCAGGCAACCTCTCAGGTGACAAAAGGACACAAATGATTCACTTCTCACCACCATGGACCAGTAACTCCTGCAGAAGGGTCTAAAGGGGCTCCAGGAGAGCTGGAGAGGGACTTAGGAAAAGGGATGGAATGACAGGACAAGGGGAATGGCTTCCCACTGCCAGAAGGCAGGGATAGATGGGATATTGGGAAGGAATCCTTCCCTGTGAGGGTGGGGAGGCCCTGGCACAGGTTGCCCAGAGAAGCTGTGGCTGCCCCTGGATCCCTGGAAGTGTCCAAGGCCAGGCTGGACAGGGCTTGGAGCACCCTGGGATAGCGGAAGGTGTCCCTGCCCATGGCAGGGGGTAGAAAGGGAGGAGCTTTAAGGTCCCTCCAACCCAAACCATTCCATGATTTTGTGACATTTCAAGGCAAAGGAGCAAACACAGCAGCGTCCCTTGGCAGAAGGTGGGGGGCAGAGGTGATCCAGCCAAATCCAGAGGGGCAGCAGCAGGAAGAGCCAGTCCAGCCCTGCTGGGAGGGCTGTTCCTGGAGCAGCCGAGGGCAGGGATGCAGCATGTGAAGGGAACGCAAGTGCAGGGTGCCAGATGGCTCAGCACTGCCAGACAGGACCTGCCTGTAATTGCCTGACCAGTTTTCCCACTGCATGGAAAGCGTTCCTGTGGGAGACAGGCCTTTGCTGGGATTGTTTGCAGGCAGGCCCCAGGAAATGCAGGGAACCGTGTGAGGAACAGGAAAGACTCGTCCTGCTTCACCGAGAAACCCAGGGAACTGAGTGTGTTCTGTGCTGTCTCTGGATCCTGCAGGACCTGCATCTTCAGGGATCCCTTCAGCAGCCACTTCAACAAAGACTGGAAAGCTTTGTTTGATTTTTGGAAAAAGAGGTTATTTTATCCACTCACCTTCCTAATATAGAATATGAGGATCGTGGAATGGTTTGGGTGGAAAGGGACCTTGAAGCTCATCTCGTTCCAACCCCCATGAGATGACTCAAATAGTGGTGGGCTTGGCAGGGCCAGGTTAGTGGCACTTGGAGATCCTAAGGGTCTTTTCCAACCTTAAATATTCCCTGAGTGTATGAAATCGTAGCCCTCAAGAATTGTCTCTGCGTGTCCCGCACGTGCAGTGTCACGACCCAAGGGCGCTGTCACGACCCTGCAGGTCAGGGGTGTTGCTGCAGGTGACTGAGCTGCTGATTCCAAGGATTCCCTGGCTCTGAGATCCCAAATACAGAAGCAGCAAATCCCTCTGGAGGTGCAAGTGGTGCCAGGCCTTCCTGAGCAGCAGTGACACCCATTACTGGTGGCTTTGCACGTGACCCCACTCCGAATTCATGCAAATCAAGAGAGATGACAGGTTATTAAAATCATTTGAGGGAGAAGAAAGGGCTGCACTAAATAAGGAATAAATGCAATAAAAAGAGAGCAAAAGCAGGCAGAGAGAACACAGCCAGCATGTAGGGACAGGCAGATGCAGGCTGGGAGGAGGATGCTGGATTCCCTTTGGAGGAACATTAGTGTGGGGACTCCCAGCAGGCTGTCTGCCAAGGGGGATAATTAAGCTAAATAAAAATACACACCAGGAACAGCTCCACAAATGAGGATAATTTAATTACCACATTCGATAGAGGAGACCCACTTCCCATGAGTTTTCCATTGTGACCAGAGAGGAGACAATAGCAGCAGAATGTGCTGGAGAAAGGAAGAGTGGTTTGCTAAAAAGAGGTTTTCCATTAGGGGCTGCATAATAAACACCAGCACAGCTCTCCATAATCGTGTCATAATCTCGCCATAAAATTCAATCAAAGCAACAGCTTGTGAATATCCAAAAAATCAATGCAACCATATGAGAAATGATTGCAGATGGAACACTGGAATTTATTTCAGTGCTCAGTCCACGGTGCTGGGAAGGAACAGCGAAATCACAGGGAAGCAGGTGCTGCAAATACCTCAGAGGGAAGAGCTCCTCTGCCTCAAATCCACAGGAAACACAAGCAGAACCACAGAATCCCAAAATCACAGAACATTTAAGGCTGGAAGTGAGTTCTAAAGATCATCCAGTGCAACCCCCCTGCCATGGGCAGGGACACCTTCCCCTATCCCAGGTTGCTCCAAGCCCTGTCCAACCTGGCCTTGGACACTTCCAGGGATGAGGCAGCCACAGCTGCTCAGGGCAACCTGGACCAGGGCCTCCCCCTCCTCCCAGGGAAGAATTCCTTCTCATACTCCATCTAACCCTGCCCTCTGGCAGAGGGAAGCCATTCCCCCTTATCCTGGCACTCCAAGCCCTTGGGAAATAAAACAGTTGTTCAACTGCCCCGGTCTCACCTGGAATCCCATCCCAGTTGAGTTTCACTGAGCTGTATTTACAACCCAAGAGCTGCAGCTTTGCTTTATTCATTAGTGCTGGAATGCAGTGGGAAGCAGAGCTCCCAAAGAGCTTTATCCACCGCCTGATGCACCTCCAAAGTGCTCTGTTAAGTGAGAGAGAATGGAAATATTTTCCCTCCCCTTCTCTCTCCAGTAAAACCACTCAGTGGACAGCACAGGCTCAGCTCCTCTGGAAGGAACAGAGCGAGTGTGTCCACTCAATTATTTAAAGCAGTTGAGTAATTGCAGCCCTGTCAGCTCAGAAAACATCTCTGCCTCTCCAGGCTGCTGCACAGCCCCAGCTCTGGGCAGGCAGTCCCAGCAGCACTTGTTCCCTCTTTATTTATTTCCACACTCTCCCAGTCAGAGCCGCCGGTGAGGGATGAGGCTGCGTGTCCCTGGATCTGCTGCAGGGAAGGAGGGAGGAGGGAGGGAGGGAGGTGGGGACGCCTTGGGAGCTTTTTTGGAGGTGGCAGGGTTCTTTGTGGGCTGTGCTGGCTGGTGACTACAGCAATCCTTTCGGGAATCTCTCGGGGCACGGTGTGTGCTGGAGATAAATATTACAATAGCAGGCTTAGAGGGAAATGGATTCAGACAGCCAGGAGAGCCCAAGCATGGAGCAGGACTGGGCACAAAGTCCTCTTGCTAAAGACCCTCTGGAGAAGCCAGGGTAGCCAGGGTAGGAGACTGGAAGGTTACCAGCCTGCCTTCCAGAGACCCCAGCACCACACACCGCTGGTTGGTTCTTCCCTGGCCCCAAAACACCCCGAGATTCCCAGCTCCAAGGCACAACTCCCCAGCACCACCGTTTGACTCCACAGCCGTGCTGCACTCAGCCCTGTCCTGTCCAAAAATGGGGCTTTTCCTCCTCCCTGAGGGGCTGCAGGACACGGACCAGGAACAACCGGACTGACGAGTCCGTGTGCACACCCCTCGAACCCGACCACTTGAAAATAAGGTTTGTTCCCTTCTTTTTCCTGAGGACAAGCATGCAGGAAAGCCCTATTTCCCAGAATGGGACACTTTTTAAGCAGATGTCAAGAACCAGCTACCAAAGCAAACGAATTCTGCACGCTGACAGTGCTGAGTTTTCATTAAACCTCATTAAGTGGCTCACCTCAATGGGAACTTCTCCCCAGGGTCCCTGCCCAGGTGGAACAGCAGTGGCAGGCACGTGTGCTCCTCCTGGGTGTGTGTTGTCACTCCAGACACGCTCTGCCCAGGGCAGAAATCAATGCCCTGCAGGAAAAAGGAGAGAGGTCAGCAAAGGTGAGGCAGGGCAGAGAGCAAAATTTGAGCGGATGCCACTCTCTCCAGCACTTTGTTCCAAAACACCTAAAAACCTCAGAATTATTTTTAACCAAGAGTCCACTTCAATCTGCAAAACACATTCTGAGCTGGTGGGGTAAAATAAGGTGACAAAGTGGTGTTGCACTGACATACAAGCTGAAGCAAGGCTGTGCATTCTCGTCTTATAAAAATATAATCCCTATAAAATATTCATTAAAATGAAATGGCAGAACAAAAGGCAGAGGTGGAAGTGTTTAATCATAAAAATTCTGCACGTGGAAAGCAGTTTCTCTCTTTGGTTTTTATGGCTTTGGAGTGCAGCAGGAAGATGGGATCACTTGGCACCTCTGATCAAAAAGAAAAGCCCAGGAGAAGCATCCAGACACTCTGAGAGGCAACAGGCACCCGCCAGCCTCCCTGAAACTGCAGCACCTGAAGGAGCAGCTTCTCTGAGGAATGAAGCAAATCTGGTTAATTTTTTAAAAACTGGGGTGGTTTTGATCTAATTCACAGCAACCTGGTATTGAGGGACTCACCTGGGTATGACAGGGGGCTGAAAGGACTGTAGGAGGTAGAGATATTCCAATATTCCAACATCCCTGTCACTGACAACCTGTGGGGGCAGAAGGTGGGGCTTTCCCTGCAGGAGCAGTGGATATGAAGGGCACAGGTACTGGGAATATCCTTGGAAATGCATCTGGAGCAAAGGGTTAACTCTCAGTGGGCACCAGAGCTGCCAGCTCCCTCCATGCGCCCCACAGCCTTGCCAGGCTCCTGCTCCCATTCCCAGCCCCGATCAGCCACTTGGGAGCTCCCTAATCCCTGACCTGCAGCCTCCAGGGCCAACAGGGCCCATTGAAACCCCGGGAGGAGCCAAAAATGCAGAAGCACTCATTTCCCTGTGCAGCCAATAGAGCAGGACTGGCCCCAAATGGACTTGTTAAAGCTGGGTTTTACAATTCCGGTCCCACGCTGTTCCTTACAATCCCCCAAAACGCCCCGAGACACGGACAGAGACATGGAGAGAAGGTAAATGGGAATGTTTCAATGGAAGTGGGAAAGCAGCTGTAGCATTTGCTTATAAAACAAACTGAAAAGGCTCTCTACAGATGTTGGTAGGATTTGATTGGCAAACAATTTTCTAAAAATATCCCGTGTTTTTAATGGACAGCTGGTCAGTGGAGCAGTTAATATTCTGCTTTTCAATAAAGCAAGAAGTTTAGAAGCCCATGAAATCCCATTTATCTGCACAGAGCTATAGATTCCTGAATCACTGACTGGAAAAATAAGGGAGTTGCTTGATAGGTTGGAGTGGCCCTACCAATAATGGACTTTAAATGGATACAAAACTGATTGACCTTTCCACCCTGTGACGCCACAGGCCTCTGAAACACACAGGGAAAATAGATTTTTGCGGGTCTTTTTTTCCACAAAAGGACCAGTTAATGAAAAGGTATCAAAGCCTTCATAACATCCAAATTATAATTTGGATGCAAATCAAACAAGCAATTTAATTAAGAGCCTGCTAATTGGTACAATGCAAATGCTTCAGTGTGAAAGATTTTCGTCTCTCGGGTGTTTGTTTAGACATTGCTCTGTTTCTATTTTATCTGGTGTTTCCCAGAAAATCCTTGTAGCCCAGACTCCAGAGCACAGCCCAGGCTACAATCCCAAAGATCCCCAGGAAAGAAAGTGCAGGGACAATTTGCCTGATGTCACCGGCCCAAGGCTACCTTTCATTCTAATTTAAGCACCCTCTTCAAAAGCAGTCTAGTGGGGAAAAATCAAATAAATAAATAGGTAGATAAATAACCCCCCAACCATACCATTTTATGACATTTCTAAGGCATTTTAACTTTATCTCTGCAAATAAAATGAAATACTGTTATTTTTATGTAGCGTGAGAGCCAATATTCAACCTGCAGAGAGAGCTTCAAAGATTTTCTACCTATTCATCAACAAATGAGAAAAAAAAATTTAATACTATTTATTTTATTTTGTATACATAGGTTTGGTGATGTCTGGAGCTGTAGAAGAGCCAAAAGGTGCCTAAGCCTGTCCTATCCACCAGGGTGACACCACCCAAATCCACTCTCCTGTTGTTCCCTTAAAGCTATTTATTGTCAGACTGTTAATAACAATATGCAGAGATCAATAGTAAAAGCACATTCCTGATATTTGACCCTGCTCACTACCCAAGGTAATAGGTGGAATCCCCATCCCTGGAGGTGTCCAAGGAATGACTGCATGTGGAACTCAGTGCTCAGATCTGGGGATTGATCACAGGTTGGACTCCATGATTCCGGAGGGCTTTTCCAACCTCAAGAATTCTGGGATTTGCAACAACACTGATCAAAGCACAAAGGTCACTCCCTGTGCTTCATCACACTCTTGGAGTTTTTCTCCTCCATCACAAAGGCTTTGTGAAAGCCAAACCAGAAGATCCTGTCTGGAGCATCTCCTGCCTTCCAAGGGAGTCCAGAAAAAGGCATCAGGAGGCACCAGGAACACCTCAGCTCCTACCCAGCATTTCCTACCATCACATGAACCTGTTTGCTGCAGGAGAAATTCCAACCATCCTTTTCTTTCAATTATTCCTATTAAAACATAACATCCCCTGCCCACCAGGTGAACCTTCCAGTGACCACCCTCCCGGTCCTTCCCAGCAATCGCACGACCTGCGTTGGTTTTCCAGCCCCGGGATGCGGCCGCCTTTGGCTGCACAGCTTTAATTTCAGAGCAAACGGCCCACAGATGCTGTGTCAATACAGACACGAGACAAACACAGCCCTTGCCAGTTTGGGCTCCCGGCCAAGAGATGGAATCAGCACTCGTGTTCACGGGAGCCCTCTGGCAATCGCTCAGCCTGGCTCCAGCCCAGCCCGCTCCGCTGCCGCGCGTCGGGACGGAGCCGCGCGGACCCGGGCTCTGCCTCCTGCCCGGCTCGCCCCGTTCCACCGCCACCACCCAGAGCGGCAAAACCACATTAATACTGCCGGGAGAAAGGATTAATACCGCGGGAACGCCGCTCCTTGCTGTTTGCCACGGCACGGGTAAGAGGTGTTCCCGCTCTCCCGGCCGTTCCCGGTGCCATCCTCCTTGGGATGAGCGGTCACCTCCGAGCGTGCCCGCCAAGCTCCCACCCCGAGCACCCCAAAATCGCTCCTAATGTGCAAACAGCCCGGAAGAGCCCCCCGAGGACGGGCAGCCCCCGGAGATGGGCAGCTCAGCGAGCTCCGATCGATGGCTGCTTCAGATGCTCACAGGACCACGAGCAAATGTCATTATTTGTGAGGTTCTACTTGACTTCACATCCCCGGCGCAGAAAAGGCTTTATCGATCCCCTCGCGTGGAGGAGAAGGGCAATCGCAGAGCCTGACTGGAATAACCCCGCTGGCATTTTGCATTAAAACAATAGCTGGCGCCTCCACCCAGCCTTTAAAGCCACAGGAGCGCTCAAGGAAAGGCACTGAAGGCTCCTGACGAGCTGCCGGCACAAGGGGTGATGTTATCAGCCCCTCTCCTACAACCGAAGGGCGTTTGCCACGTTTTTTCCTTCGTTATTCTTTTCCCTTCTTGCATCAGTGCTCTAGGAAGGTACAAGGGCTGTTCTGTGCTGGACGCTCTTGGTGGCAGGCAGAGAAAAGGAAATTTCCTTTCCCCTGCTAACTCCTATTCCTGGCTCCTCCGTGCAGCATTAAATTAGGAAATTCCTGAGGACTCGCTGCCTACTCAGAGAAATCTATAGAAAACATCCATTTTTTCCCTTTTCAGGTCCCTCCTTTCAAAAACCCCCAGCATTTTACAGGTGACTGCCAGGCAAAGTCCTGTGCCCAAGAAGGATCTCCCCAGGTTTATCCTTAGTTCTCCCTTTGCTCCTGCACACGTGGCTTTTTTTATCACTGCTGATTTTTGCTACAAGGAAAAAAGGTGGACAACAATGGAAAAGCTTGATATCCACCAGTCCCAGAGCACCAGGGACTCAGCCCGTGTGCAGGAGGGAGATTTCTCTGCCTCTATCAAACTACTTAAAAATACAAACACATTTTTCAAGTCAGGCTTCCTTTCATCTCCCTCTGTCCCATTTATCACCTCCTGAATGTCAGAGACGTCAAATTATGTAAACATGAGCCACCTATATAGATGGAAGCCAGGTAAACAGCTCCAAATAAGCATCCTGTGCAAGTCACAGGGGAAATATCCCACAAAATGCTTACTCCCACTTGATTCTGTGGAGTGAGCCTTCCCTTTGTGCTTTCAAGAGATCACCCCTTCAAGAAGCAAGAAATCCAGTTCATCCAGCAGAAAAAGCAGCATCAAGGCATCCTCCAGCACTCAGAGAGACTACAAGACTTTCTGACAGGAGTCAAGACTAGAAAAAAAAATTGCTTGGGGGTTAAAAAAGAAACAAACAAAACCTGGGAAGAACACAACAGCACAAGTCATCTGTGTGTCAGATGACAAGTCCTAATCCCAGGCCATAAGGCAGAGGATGCAGACCAGTAAGGGCATGTTGCTGTCATGGGACTGCAGGATGACTGCAAACCTGTGCACTGCTTGCATGGGATGTTTCCAGAGTAAATATTCCGAGTACCATATGGAGAGGAGCCTTCAGATCCCTGTTCTGCTTTCCTAGGCTTTGCTTTCTGCAGGCTGTGTCTCCCTGGTGCATTTTTATTTGTGTGTACATTCTTTCTTACTGAAGTAACTCACTCCCCAGGCAAACACAGCTTTCCAGGTGAGGGGCCAGAGTTGGTCACATCCTTCCTGGTCCACCCTGGGCATCCTAAACAGACCCAGGACAGGCACCAGTTCCCCACTTCCCAGTATCAACATGAAAACGGGGTTCTGGCTGCTTTAATGGGATAATTAATTAATGGTATAATCTTATCTGAAAGTCAAATAAAAATGTGGATTAAACACAGGGCAAGTTTTCCGTATTGATGATTTCCCACAGTGCCAATCACCAAGGGAATTCTGGAAGTGAAAGGAGGTTTGGTCAAACCCTGCCTGTCAAAATCATGAAATATTGACCTACCCATAAAACAAACCTCTTCAAAATGTGCAGGCAGCTGTTTGGGCACATCTGGCCAACTTCAGCTCTCCTTCCAACGCATGACATGAAAATTCCAAGTCTGACATGCCAACTACATATTCCAGGTCTGAGCGGGGACCTTCAGGCACAGAGACTTTCATATCTGGAACTTTCATTGGATTCACAATGAGGAAAGACCTCTGAAGATCATACAATTAACAAGTCCTCATCAGCTGGAGTTCTACTGGGATGGCAAATCAAACTCATTGAACCAACAGGCCAACAGTCAGAATTCCAAACGCCACAGATGTGCAGGGATTTATATCTGCTTTTCAAATGGAATTAGCAAACAAAGTGGCTTTTTTGATTCCAGAGTCCAATATCAACACAGCTGGGAAGCCCAGGCACTGAAAGAGGGGACTGTGCTGTGAGGTGAGCTTAGAAACTCCTCCAAGAGGGCTGGGAGCTGTGGAACTGCTCTGCATGCTGATTTATTTCTATTTTTAAACTTGCGAGCCTTGTAATTAATGGCTGGAGGACACGAGGAGAACTGGAACAAATCTCAGCCTCAGCTTCCTCTGCGTGTTGTTAATGGCTGCTCTGGCCACTAATGTGCTCCAATTTTCCCCACATCAAGCTCATGTGATCCAAGCTGCAGGAAGGAGAGTGGATTTCTAATCGTGTCTCTGATGTACGGGATAATTGCTGACTTTTATCAGACAGCGGTTAAACAAAGCCTTGCAAAGAAATAAATATTCCTTAATTGCACCACTGCCACTGCTCACAGTGGGAGAGCCTCTGGAAGGAGGAGCTGGTCCCCATTATCACTGTTACACACTCAGAGGTGTAGGGCTAAGCTCAGTTCCGTGGGGGGGGTTATTTATTTCCCAGCTGGGGATGGAGGTGTGGGTATGAGCTTTTATCACCACGGAGAGCAGGAATTCACGTGGGAATTTGCCTTGCACACAGGAAAAGCAGGAGGCCATCCCTACACCCAAACACATGGACATGGGAGCTCCCAGTTCCTCCCATCCAGGGAAAATCCCGGCCGTGTGACACGCAGGTTTTACTCACACACTGAACAAAGGAATTATCTCATTTTATCTGTGTGGAATTAGCTTTGAGACAGAGCATGAAATACATTCCTACAGCCAACTTTCCTTTGCTCCTTTCTCCCTGCAAAACAAACTTTGACTCCTGGAGCATTACAGCCTGAAAAAAGACAAACACACACATTTCCAGCCCTGAGTGTAAATGAGTCCCTTGGAGCTGACGCTTCCTTCTACCCCCAGGACATCCCGCTGAAAGAATCCATGCACTTTCACATCCACAAATGTCACCAGCACTTAGTTCTGCACCTGTGATGCCTTGAGGACCTACCACAAGTTCAAAAAAAAAAGGCATAAAAAAATAAATCATGCAAACAATGCCTCCCCAAGCCCAGGCTGCTGTCAGGAGTGCTGAGAGCTGGACCTTAATGCACTGAGCTCCTGTCTAAAGGTATCAGCAGGCAGGCACACGTGTGAACCTGCCACTCAGCACATGCCCCAGAGTTTAGAGCCCAAGAAAGGTGCAAAAAGAAAAAGAAATAACAGGGCTTAACATCTACCTGAGAGGAGATCAGCCAGGAAATAAATAAAATAAATAAAATGTTAAACATAGTGTGATAGGGGCTCACAAAAGTGCTGATAACAGATTAAACGCATTTATTTGACTGTTTTCAGCCACTGCTGTTCTTTCCACTCTGCCTTTCCCACAGCTTTCCTTTCACTTTTCAGGAAAAAAAAATCCATCACAAACCCAACAAACCCATCCCAGTTCCATTTGAACAGTTCAGGGCACCAGGTGTTTTGTCCCAGGAATTGTGAGACACGTGCTCAGTGTGGCTTCAGGCCCCAGACTTTCCCAGAATCACAGAATATCCTGAGTTGGAAGGGATCCACAAGGATCAGTGAGTTCAACTGTAAGGGAACACCTGAAAGCTCAGAATTCAGCAGGGAAAGAAGTTTAACATTAAGTGGGATTAAGTGCTGATTAAAGGGAGCGTCCCACAGAACAACTTGGAATTTGCTCATTTTCCTTTCCTTGTCCCCGATTTCAGGAGAAGGGTGTGTGACATCAGTCCTGTTAAATTTTCATAGGATCATGGAATTATTTAGGTTGGAAAAGCCTCGGAGATCATCGAGTCCAGCTGTTCCCCCAGCACCACCAAGGCCACCCCTAACCACGTCCCCAAGTGCCACATCCACGTGGCTGTTCCACAGGAGGATCGGGACTCCACCACTGCCCTGGGCAGCTGTGCCAGGGCTGGACAATCCTTTTGGTGCAGAAATATTCCTAATATCCAACAGAAACCTCCCCAGGGTAGCTCTGAAGAGCCCGAAGCGGGGTGATATCCCCCAGCTGACAGTGTCTGTGCCCAGGATCCGGTGGCTCCCGGGACAGGCCAGTGCTGTTACCTTGCTGTGCTCCTCCCAGGAGTTGCTCCAGGTCCAGTAGTGAGCTTTGTAAGGCCCAGCTCTCACTGCCATCAGCTCATTGCCACGATAATAGAAAATGGGCCTGGGGAGGAGAGCAGAGCTGCATGAGAAACACCACCAGCCCGGGCCCAGCCTCCCGATAAGGGCCACAAACCCCTTAATGGCATCTGACTTCCCATGTGGATATCAGGCAGGAACAGGCTGCCTCCTAATAGTCTCCTCTGCAAGGTTTTCAATTAACATTTCTTAAAGTGTTCATCAAGTTGAGAGCTCACACGGTGCAAGAATGAAACATTATCCAGCTTGGCTGCCAGTGATTGTTAATCCTTGAACTCTCAGCCCCTGGGATTTCCTCTGGAGCGTGGCGGTTTCAACGTCAAACGGCTCTCAAGTGCTGTGGGTGAGGGAAAAACTGGGATTCACAGGCTCTGGGATGCTCAGCCCCCTCTTCCCAGCAGCACCAAGCCAACTCCTCAGCTCTGACACCAAGCTGAGAGTGTCACACAGACAGGGTGGCCGGGAGGACACCAGATGCCGGCGTGTTCTGGATGACATCCCCGAAAAACTCCATATGGAAAAACCTGGCAGCCAGACATGCTGGATTTTGAACTCCTATCCATTTTTCCCCCCATAAACCTCACTTTGCAGCATGTAAACATACTGCTAAAGCTGCAGTTTTTCCCAGAGGTTTCCCTAATTAATAATGCATCCGGGAAATGCATCTCACTCCCTGCATCTGTGCACTTCCCTGGGCATCCCAGCAACGTTCCTGTCGGTTTTCCCAACAACACACTCCTGGTTTTTCTGAGGAAACAGCATAAAATGTTACTGGAAGGGACAGTCTGCAGGAGAGAGAGTTGATTTGTTGGTGCAGCTCATCACACGAGGTCAGCTCGTCTCTCCCACTGTTTGGGGCTGCTGACAGGACACGAGGCTGGAGCTGTTTGTCACTGTCAGGGGGGGACCTTTGTCTTTCCCTCTCAGATGTCACTCCAAAAACTACTCACTGTGGTGATGGCACCTTGAAAAGCCTGTCCCTAAATGCAAGGTGAAATTTAAATATCCCTGTCTGACAGGAGCGGCCTTAGAGCTCTCTTGGCCTCCCCTGGGTTCCCTGCACAAACAATGAGCCTCCCTCCTTTGTCGAGCTGCCACCAGGAACAAAGGGGAAACAACTTGGTCACCAGGAAGGAGGGAAAGCTGCTGCCAGCAGAGCCCACTCCTGCATCCTTAACACACCTGGAAGTGAGATAAAGGCAGCCAGAGACCTGCCAAAGTGCAGCACCTGATCTCAACCAGCCCCATCAACAAAAATTTCCAAAAATATTCCACAAAGTACTCCAGCCTCCTTTTCCTTGCCATCATCACCCAGTATTTGACCAGTTATTACGTGCGCCTTTGACTGAAGGTTTTAGGTTTTTCGGTTTTGAAAAAATATATTTTCCATTTTGAAGGAGGATTCCAGTTTGTACTCAATATTCTGCTATAAATGGTTTCTTTTTTCCTCCATTCACTTTTTTCTTTTTAAGCTTAAAAGAACACAACAACTGCATCTCCTGCAAAGTTTATTGGGGGATGTGAAAACTGTGACCTGCTCAGGTCTATGGGGGGAAAAAAGAAGGAAAAAAAGCCACTACGTGCTTTGAGTGTCTGTAATTGTAACACAAACAGCACCAAGGGGTGGGTGACTGCCATGAAATTCCCTTTTAAAACAACAGGGAAACTCCACAAACTTCCAGAAGATGGGCCAGGCTGTGTTTGAGGAACCTGCAAGGCTCCTGTCAGGTAACACTCGGGTGTGCTCCTTGCCTAGCAGGCACAAAAGGAATTTTACAGCACAAAGGCTCTCATCCAACAAGGAGAAGAGCTCAAAAAATGCTTTGCATGCATATGTCTCCTCGCTATCTCCCAAAGAATATTCAGATTTCCCAGGCTGCCAAATTCCTCACCAAAATCACAAGTCCAAGATCTCTGACACTTCCAATAAAGTATTTGTTGGAAGGGCATTTGCTGTCAGACCTTGGCGCCTGTACCCAGGAGCTGACAGTACATCACAGAGATTCCAGGTCTCTAACCCAAACCCATCCCTGCAGAAGCACCCCCAGCTCCAGGGCCTTGGGAAGAGGTGTGTTTCCAGGTCCTGTGCAGCAGCACAGCCTCTACCCCCCCAGCTCTCCAGCAGGGTGAGGACCCAGCACTCTCTGGGCTGCTTTTCCAGTGATAAATAATGTATTCTCCCCTACCCAGGCTCCAGTTCTCAGGCTTTTATCTCCCCTACTGCCATATGTTGTTCCAGGGATCCCTGCTAACCCTGTGACATTTTCATCTGTCCCCAGACTCCTCTGTATGGCAACATGCCACACGTCAGGAATTCCCACCTCGGCTTGTTCCAGCGCACAATGAGCACGGTGGGAAGCTCTGCTGCTGCCCCACCTCACCGAGGGGGAGCGAAGCTGCATCCATTCCACTTCTAATAAATATTTGTGAGCATGTTTAAAAAAAACAAACAAACCAGCCCCAAATTTGGCATCCCTTCAGCCAGGAGCAGGGCTGGCAGCTCTGGGATAATAACTGACCTGTCAATGAGCTTGCCCTGCAGGATGACAGGTAAAAGGTCGATGCCATCAATCTGTCTGTCACTGGGAGGCTGCAGACCTGCCAGGGAGAGGCTGGTGCTGAACAGATCCATCACACTGCCCAGCTGATGGCTGACCTGCAACAAAAAACCACGTCAACACAAACACATTTGCAAAGAGCCCTTCAGTGAAATCCACAAGGAAACAGGCTCCCTGCAAGGCTCCCTGAAAATCTCTCCCTTTACGCTGCTGCAGCCACCAGCAAACCTCTGAAAATAATAAAGGAAACAATCCCTATTTCTCCACTTCCAGGGAGAATTTGCATTTTGATTCATTTGTTCCACTTTCCCTCTCCTCACTCCTGTGTATCCAGTTTCCAGGAGCGTGTTGTCGCAGGGCTCAACTTAATTTAGCCAATTCCAGCTCATTTGTGGATTGAAAAATCAGCACTTTCACCAAGGGAAAAAAAAGTCCTTGATTTGTTCCCTTCTCCAGGTCATCTCTGGAGTCCAGCACACCCTGAGAGAGTTCCCAGAAAGCACAGAGATAGACGGATAACAACAAAAAGAGCCTGATGACTTCATCTGCAAACCATTTCCAACAATTCAAGAACTGTAAAGTCGTGGTATTTTTAGGCCATATTTTAATAAGGGAGAAAAACATCTGGGTTTGGCTTCAATGGAGATGTGCAAGGGTTGGTTTTTTTTTTTCCCTTTTTCCTTACTTGGAAGCCATACTCATCGCTCTGCTCTTAATTATTTATATTTTAAAACCCTGAAAAGTCTGTTCTGCCTGATTCTTTCCGAATCTTTGCTCCCTCCCTGTTGCAGGGTGTTTAATTAGTCAGTGACACTCTCAATTAAAGCAGATACTTCCAGACCAACAGCACCAGGATGCACCAGCACGAGATGTGACATGAAAAGAGCATTTTCAGCCATTTCACTTGTTGGAAAACAAGAAACCATCGGATACAACCCCACATTTGTGAGTACAGAAGCACTTTCTGACTGAAATCCAAATCCAATCCCAACAGAACCACGTTGGGCCTATCAAAGACTTTTTATCTCTCACTCCTACTCACAAACAGACTCCCAGCCTCTAAGCTGCCACTAATTATTTAAATACAACAAATGATGACATGATAAATGAATTTTGGTGAGATGCTGGCTCTAGAGGGGAAAAAAAAAGGAAAAATGCTGGTTTTCCTGCAATACTGAACCTTGTATTAAGAGACTGGGCTGAACAGAGTGAACACAAAAGAAGAATTAAGAAGTTTTAAAAAAAAGGAATTGGAGAAAGCAACATGCAGGGGCCTAATTACAAGTTTAACATTACAATATCACATTACTTGATTACAGTCATTTCAATTTTTAATGGCTTTCATTCATCAGGAGGTGTTGGCAGGAACACATCTTATTAAAGCTGCATGCAAGAATCCTGCCACAATTCCTTGGGAGGAAACAAAGTGCAAAGCTCTAGGCACGAGAGGAAGCCTGGCCATGGAAATCCTCGGGAAAGCAGTTGGATCAGGTGACCAAGCTCAACAGGTCTTGGGCACCGAGTTCAGGATTTATCCGTGGCCACTGCAGCAGGGAGAGGTCGTGCCCAGCCTGTCCCTGGGGGCAGGGACAAAGGGAGATGCTTCCCAGAGAAGCTGTGGCTGCCCCATCCCTGGAAGTGCTCAAGGCAGCTTGGATGGGGTTTGGAGCACATTCATTCCTTATTTTACCGCAGCCTTTTCCTCTCCTTACAATGATTTTAATCGTCCTGTCCCAGCTCCCTGCTCCAGCAGGGCCATCCCAGAGTACGTGGCACAGGGTTGTGTCCACACGGGTCTGGGATGTCTCCCGAGGGAGACTCCAACCCCTCTCCGGGCACAGAGGAAAGAAGTTCCCGGGCATCAGTTCCTGACCCTCCCCTCTCGTCCCGCTGCCGGGCCCTCGGAGCAGAGCCCGGTCCCTGCGGGCACCGCTGGACACGGATGAGCCCCGCCAGAGCTGAGCTCCGGGGATGAGCAGCTCCCGTGGGCTCCTCCACTGGCTCATTCCCACGGGAGAGCCGGCCCGGCCGCACCTGCAGAGCTCCAGGGAAGAGCAGATCCCAGCTCCTCCTGCTCCCCGCAGCCGGCGCGGCAGGAGCAGCCCCCGGCCGAGCCCTTTCGTAAGCACAGCTCTCCCGACTTCCACATCTCATCCCCAAGTCCCTTTTCCCGTTGCCGCGCCGCAATCTTTCGGTAAGAGGCAATCCCCGACCCCAGGCTCGTGCCTCTGATGTCACCTCATTTATCCAGCGCGTGGGGACGATCCTGGGGGGCCACCAGGGGCCCCTCGTCGTGGCCCTTATTAACCAGCACCGCATGGAGATGACTCTCTCTAATCACCCAATTACGTTTCTGCTCTCAGACAACATTTTTGCCGTGAAGCAGAGAAAACTTCTTAAGGAAATTAAATGCCCATGCCACAGCCACTTGGATTTATCTGTGCTCTGCAGCACCACATTGAAGAAGGGAAAAGGGAAAAAAAAGAAAAAGGTTAATATTTATATAAAACTTTGAAGTATTTTCAGAGAAAAAAATAAAAAAATTACCATTTTTCTCCTGTCAACAGGGCTCTTTCATTCGAGTTGCCTTTCCCTTTTATTTATTTCATTTTTTTTTTTTTAAAGAAAAGAAAAAGAAAAATCCAGAGAGGGCAACGGCCCAGAGAAAATAAATAATATATAAACGAGGGAGATCAGATATTGCTGTATCAGTGAGGAACAGCCGGTATTACGCACGTAAGGACGGATTTTTTCCCCCCCTCCATCCCCCCCCCTTCTTTTTAATAAACTCTCAGTATCCACACAACGTCTTTAAGAAAATGAAATCCTTTTGCTGTGGGCCACGGCGCTGGAAGGAACAGTCCCCGGCGCTGTTATCAGCGCTTTCAAGCTTTAACTCCGAATCAAAGGCGACAATTAATAAAGTCGCC
>VZRJ01006977.1:138860-152791 GCA_013397565.1 Ptilonorhynchus violaceus
ATAAAGAAAGTCGCCCCCGCCAGGAATGGAAAGGAGGAAAGCTAAATATTTGAAACTGGGTGAACGAATGTCAGGGTGTTTTTAAATAAAATCCTTTTACAGTTATCACAGCGAGCAGACCTGATATCCCTGTCTAATTCAATTTCAATTTGCGCCCCGTGGGAGATAGGGAAGAAAAGGTTGCAATGCTGTCTTTGGGTTGATATGTTCTTTTCTCCTTCAGGAAGCAGGCACGAGAGAGGAAGGGGAGGGGGGCGAGGGGAGAGAGGAGGAGGATTCAAATACCAACAGAATATGATTTTTTTTTTTTTTTTTTCCAGCTGGATCCTTCCAGAAGGCAGATGTGATGTGGGGAATGCTGAAACGCTGATTTGTTGTGAATTCACCTGGAAAACGGAGCCGGGGAGCGAAGTGCAGCAAGGCTGTTTGTGTGTGAATAAATATTCCTGGTGGGGGACCAGAACTCACTGAGTGTTGATGCCAAGAGCAACACACGCTCCCGAGGCATCTTCCTCCTCCAAAACCCTGCAAACCAGCCAACTGCACCAATTATCCCGAGCTCCACGGAGAGCCTGGCAGGTGCTCCCACCCTGTCCCCTCCCTTCTTTTGTTCAGATCAAGAGGTGCTCCTTTCTTTAAGCACTCAAATGTGCTCTTTAATAAAAACAATAAACCCCAACCTTAGATATCAGTAAAATTATTAATAAACTGCCAGGTAGAATCATGGAATGGTTTTGGTTCGGAGAGACCTTAAAGCTCATCCAGTTCCACTCTCTGCCATTGGCAGGGACACCTTCCACTATCCCAGGTTGCTCCAAGCCCCATCCAACCTGCCCTTGGACACTTCCAGGGATGGGGCAGCCACAGCTTCTCTGTGCCAGGGCCTTACCACCCTCACAAGGAAGAATTTCTTCCCACCATCTCATCTAACCCTGCCCTCCGGCAGTGGGAAGCCATTCCCCCTTGTCCTGGCACTATCTGCCCATATAGAAAGTCCCTTTCCCTCCTTTTCACAAGGCACTGGAAGGCTGCAATGAGATCTCCCTGGAGCATTCCCATCAGCAGAATGAGCTTTCCACCCAATAACTGGATTTCACCGGCCAGAGACACGAGCCCTCCTTTCCTGGCTCCAGTTGTTCCACCTGAAACCACTCCTGGCCCTTCCCCTGCTCCTCAAATCCAGGGCTGGAAAGGAACAATCGCTGTTGGGAGGAAACCCAGCACAGGAAGGAGTTGAACCTTCAGCTTTGTGCTGAAGTTCAGGTCTCCCAAGCCTTTGTTTCCTTCAACTCTTGAAAAGAGCGAGCAACAAAAGGCTTTGAAGCAGCTTTCCCACATTTTACAGCCACTTGGAGCACAACAGGACTTGGGCTGAGCAGTTAAAACTCATCCAGAGGATGGTGAAACTACAGCAGGATACAGAAAAAAAGCCAAAAAACGCAGTGGTGGACACAAATCTCTCACCTGTGGTCAGGGCTGCTGAGGGAGCAGTGCTGGAGCCTCGAAGGCAAGAACACAAGCAGAAAACACGGGTGAGAATGTATCACACAGGAACTGAGCAGTGACATCACACCGGGAGCACAGCAGCACATCTGGGGCTGCAGGTCACAGCTGGCTTCCCAAGGGACACACAGAGCCCTGGGAGCCCATGCACACCCCTGGCACAGGGAGCATCCCAAGCTGGAGCCTGGGATAAGGAGGATTTAAAGTGAAGCATGTGCTTAGGGATGATGTGGGCACGGTGGAGGAGGGATCCGGGTGCATCCCAGAATCTGGGAGCTGCAGGCACGCTCTGCAGCTCAGCTGTGCAGCCCACCCTGCAAACACAGCTCTGCACGGCCGTGCCTGTTCCAGGAATTCAAGCAGCAGCTACCAGGAAGCCGTGCATTCCCAGGAGTTCAGCACCGGCCGGAGCTTCCCAGCTGTGCCACGTGCCAAAAACTACCTGGGAGAGGGTCCCAGCCAGGCCCAGGCTGTGCCACGTGCCAAAAACCACCTGGAGAGGGGTTCCAGCCCCACAGAAGAGAAGCAGGCACAAGGATTTCTCTCTACTCCTGTTCTTAATTATCCTCAGAGTTACTACAATGGAAAGAATTTTTAAATTTGGGCATTTTCTCGTCCCCATTTATAATGCATGTTTACTTTTAGCACATTATTTAGTTTGGACCCAGCAAACAAAACACTCAGCTGCAGTTTCATGTTCTCCTTTGCTAGCCCAGGGCTGTTGTACTTGGCTTGCAAAGACTTTATGGAAATGTTTAAATTTAAACAAAAAGACTGTTTTCATTTCAAATTAGAAAAATAATAAACCATCCTTGGTAGGTTTGGTGAACTCTTGAAAAATAATGAAACCAAACTACCCTCCTGCCCTCAGCTGCAGATCTGAGCTGCCTCACGGTCCCTCCTCAATGTAAATGATAAATTATCATTAGCCTGACTCAATTAAAGCACCCAAATGGAATGCAACTTCCAAAAATGTTTTATTTATGAACAGTTTGCAGGCTCAAGCACGGTGCCCAGTTAATGAAGGATCACTTTGTTCAGGGCCGAGAGATGCTCGCCAGGGGGAGGGGGCTGTGCTCTCCCCGGGCTCCCAGCCTGCAGCAGGATGGATTGCATCCTTCTGTAACGAGAGCTGGGCCGAGGGGGGCTGCCAGTGCCACTGGAGGGTTGTTTTGAAGTGATCAGGCAGCACAGAGCAATGATGTGGGGTCTAAACCTCCCTGAGTGGAACTTACATCAAACACCGCAGTGAGAGGTGTGAGGGTCAAAGCACTTGGTACTCCCGGGCACGGAGAGTGTGGGACACATTCCTGCTCTGGAGTGGGACAGCAGCAGCAATGTGTCTCTGTAATCCAATTTGCTCAAGCACAGGAGAAATACTGAGGTCTAAAAGAGTCAAGGGTTTAAATAGAGCAGGAAGACAAGACCAGACCCTGGGTGCTCTGAGCAAAGTCGATCCAGACCCTCTAAATGCAAATTCGCAATAAAAATGGCACCGTTTTCTGGGGCAGCAGCAGCTCCTTATTGACACAAACATCTGGCCTTGGGGCATGTTCCAAGTCTGAAGCAAAGCCCACTGGGCCCAGCAAGGACCATTCCAGTGCCTGCAGTGCAGCCCAGGCTGCTGGGAATTGCCAGAGCAATACTCACCCCTCCTGCAGGGATGTGGCCGGGCCACCAGGCAATGGCTGGCTCCCTCATGCCTCCCTCGAACGTGGTTTGTTTGCCACACAGGAAGGGCCCATTGCTTCCTCCTAGGGACAGAAAAGAAGCCATAAACCCCACAAAATACCAGCATTTCAAAAGGACACTGTCACCCAGGCTGGTTTTAAATGAATTCTCATTTCTGCATGGGTGCTTCTTCAAATAACATGTCCAGAGTTGGGTTTTTTGTCATTCTTTCCTTGTTTGTTGTGTCGTAGTTGTTGGGTTTTTTTCAATATCCATTTGTGATGAAATTTTAGGAGTGTCCTCTCGGCACAAGGAGAAAGTGACAGTTAAACACACCTTGCTATCACCAACCAAATTAAAAACAAAACCCAAACAAATAGGAAATACCTCGCTGGTGTTTTCCTTCCCTCTAAGGGTGTTAAGTGCTGTCTGTGACTAAAGGAAATCCGACACTTTCAGGCAGAAATAGCATTTTTTCATAATGATTTTAGATTTTAAAGTACCAGAGCAATATTAGATGCAGGTACAAGAGTGAGAAAAATAATCCTGCATGCCCTGAGTGGTCACACTCAGAGATGACCAGGGCTTTGCAGGAATATCTGGGGTTTTAACCCAGCCTTGGAGCTCAGCTCGCCAAGGAACAACCAGGGAGGTCTCATGACTGATTCCAGGTCACACAAAGTCAAAGTCAGTGGCTGAGCTGAAACCAGAACTCAGGATACTCCCTGCTTGTGGTTCAATAACCACAAGACAGGTCTGCCTCCAAATAGAAGAGAGCAGGTTCTAAAATCAATTTGCAATGATTTGTTTCAGAGAAACCCTCATTTAAACAAAAGAAAACTTGTGAGGTAACAAAAATCCTTTCTCTTCTTGATATTTTTCATGAGAGCTGAAGAATGAGGGACTCTTGAACTCTCTGTAATTACTCAGAAGGCTGAAATATGCACTTGGCAGATGGAGAGTAAACACCCTGCTAAGGCAGTGAGCCTGCTTCTAAATAAATTGCAGAATATTCCCTCCCTGACAGTGAAAATACACACAGGTAACAGCAACTCTGGGGCAGGGAGAGTCCATTTGGCCAAAGACACCTCTTCCAACAGCGACCAGAAGCACTGAACATAAATTATTCCAAACATAAATACTCTGCATCGTGAGGCTTCTCCCAGCTCAGACCCCACAGATCACCTTCCCCTCACACAGAGAGATTTAACCTCGATTTTACACCCCCAGCTTCGTTCTCCTGAGCCTCACCTTGCCTGGGAGCTGAAATGAGGGCAGCCCCGTTGTCAGAGGTGAAAAACACAAAGGTGTTCTCACTGATGCCCAGCTGCTGGAGGTGCTGCAGGATCTTCCCGACGCTGTCATCGATCTCCCGCACAGCATCCCCGTACCTGAGGCACGAGGAGACGCAAAACGTTGGAAGCAGCAAAAAAAGGGTCAGCACGACGTGGTCAGTGGACTTCATTTGTCCCTGTGCTGCAGAAACCCCTCTCTTCTGCATCAAGTAATGATGTTTTCTGCTGCCACTGCAAACTTGAGTGTCTGACCTGCAGAGAGCAGCCCCTCGGGGGTATCGACAGGTGTGAGCCACTCTTGGACAGAGAAATTCACTATAAAATTCACAAATACAGGCAAACCCACCTTGCCATAGACTGGGAGGTGATAACATAGTTTGGCTTAGGGTTTGACACTCTTTGAAGCAACACACACAGTGTCTACAGAGCTCTCTGCCTCCTCCAAATTGCATTTTTAGGAGTGCTTTTCTATTTGCTGGTCTGATTTATAGGCTTTTAAAACAGGCACTAATCATACAAAAGCCTTCTAAAAAATCATCTGTGCCACAGGCAGCATTTCATTCCTCACCCAACTGGCAAAGGAGCTTAGGCTCCCCCTCCTCCCCCTTGGGTCACATGGTCTTCAGTTCAGATTAAAGCAAAATTATGAAAGAACAATCCAAGCAAATAATGCATTTCAGAACACACACACTCGAGGAGTGATGCACACACTTGGCTCTGACAAACACTGCTGAGGTTGGCTGTTTCTGCAGCATGAGGTAGTAATTAAAACAACCCCAAAACCCCAACCTCCCCAAAAGCAGGACTTACAGCCCCCTCTGACTCGTGCCCAGGAACTGTTTGGAGGCATAAACAGGAGCGTGGGTAGCATCAATTGCCCAGTATAAGAAGAATGGCTGCTGGCTGGCCTGCTGCTTGCTAATAAAATCCAGAGCTTCCTGTAAACAACAATAAAAATGAATTTATCCTCTGCTGTCTGAATGTCTTAAAAAAAAAAAGCAGCATAAAGTCACCTTGGCTTAGAAACCAGGACTAAAATAGTACCTGCAGGTAGAGCTGAGTCAAGTTGGCTTCACCTGTCTTCAGATCAATTTTGAAATCTTCATAGTATCTTAAGATAAAAGGAATCAGAGAGAAAAAAATCAATCCTAAGGAATATACATCACAAAAAGGATTTTTTTCCCCTTTAAGGTTTTTTCCCCTGTATAAGGAGGTGACAAGTCACAGTTAACACTCAGCAAACTCTCTTCAGATATTAAAAATATGTCTCCATAATTTTTATTATGGGAGAAAGTGGTGACACAGTTTGACCCAAATTAATGATGAATTCAAGTTTTGGACACAGCTGAGGGACTGGCCTTTTGCTGTGAAGCTGTCAGAAAAGGGGCACTATGTTTAAGAATCTCATTCTGCTTCAGAGAGAGCTGGGTAAAATGTGAGTGAAAAATTCAGAAGTGCACAACAACTTTCAGTGAGACAGAGAAATCCTGGAGCAGAACTTGGGCTGCTTTGAAAACATTATTAGAGGGATCTTTAGACAGAAATTAAGCAGAGAAGGGCCTGGGGAAGTCCTCAGGGGAATCACAGCAGTGAAATGAGATGATACAAGAGTGAAAAGTGAATGGACAAGAAGGGCACAGACTGCAGACTGGGAGCACGGAATGGAGTTATGCAAACACACAAAATGTTATTCCAAACAGGAAGAGAAGGAACAAAGAGGTCTTTCAGTGCAGAATGGAAGCAGCTTCCAAGAAAGGAGTGAAACCCTCACAGGAAGCCTTTAGGGTGCAAGGGATGAGCAAACAGCTCTGGGAGGGCAGCTCCACATCCCTACATGCAACTTCCAGTCTGGCCTTGGTGCTCAGACCATCATTAATCCCAGAATCACGGAATCCCAGAACGGTTTGGGTTGGAAGGAACCTTAAAGCCCATCCAGTTCTACACTTGCACTTCTCTGCCAGCACTGGAGAATGCCACTGCCAGGCAAGGAGCTGAGTTACCTGCCAATCATCTCCCAGTCCCTGTACACGGGGATGTTGGGGCGCTCCCTGTTATCGTAAGGTCCAAAGTGGCAGTTTGGGGATCCAAACCACTCATCAAAGCCGTGCTTCAGGGGGTGGAACTGGGGCCGGTGCCCCAAGTGCCTGGCAACACAAGCAACAGATTGAGCTAAAATTCTACTGCAAAGAAGCAAACACTCAGCTCAACAGAACAGCATGCAAGGAAAGTCTTTGCCCGAGATAAAAACTTCAAGCATTTCAATCACAGAAATGACTCCAGGGCAGTGTCTTGATGTCTCTCACACTTGTTGCAAGCACAGCCATGCAGACTCACCCCAGTGCTCACTCATATTCCATTTTATTTACTCTCCAATCTTTGTTTTCCATTTATTCCTTCCACTGGTGTCTTCTCTCATGCTGTCTGATGATCAGCACTGATGGACTACACTGCCCCAAACCACTGCAGAGATGCACATAACGTTTTACTTAAGCATTCTGACCTATGACAAGTCACTTTTATCCCACTGAGCTGTAAAAACACAAGGCAGAGCTCATGAAATGCACCATTCCATCCTCATCCCCTTTATGGGGTACTCAGGCTGCCAAAATGGTACAAAGAGACCTGAATGGAAATGAAATGAGGTTTTTATGTGCACATGTGGACATAAAACACGTTTAGCTGATGACAGCTCCACTCTACTGTGCAGCCTGAAAATCCTCCATCCTTAACTTCCAGATGAAGCTCCTCTCTAATCTCCACGTTTTGTACTGCAAATTCTACATTTCCTGCATTTATAGCATCCTGAAGGCATAGAACACCCAGCCCCTCTGCCCCTAAAGGGGATCTTTGTAGCTCAATGTTTGTTTAATCATTCCAGCTTCCCCTCCTGAGCCTGGATCTGCCCCTTGCCCACTTTGTGCCATCCCTCTCTGCACTTTCTGAACATAAAGGGCATAAAATGCATTCCCTGGAGTAAAAGGATCCTTGGAGTTACTCTGAGCTATTCCAGACTGAGTTATTGTAGGAATAATCATCATTCCAGCTATGATTACAGCTTGGTGATGTAACTAACTGCAAGATTCCACCCTTTCCTCATTTGTAGACATGGGAATACAAAGTTATTCCTGGTGTTTCTGCAACAGGGGAGATGAAAAAACATCTTATTCTGAGAGAGTCCTAAGAGAACTTGGAGAGACATTAAACAATGACTGAGATGCAGATCAGTCTCTCCCTCTCACAGCACAAAAATGTGAGATTTACTGAAACACAACAAATTCCACACTGGTCATGGAAAATACTTGACTTGCAAACTTGTAATTAAACCATGGAATTTACTGTCATGGGACACCCTGGAAAGTGTTTAGAAGGGATGATGAAACAGTATCAAAATCTTCTGCTGAAAAACTTAAAAACCTCTAAAAGCCTTAAAATTCTCTGTGTGGCCAGGATAAGACTGCAATTTAACTCCTGCATTTGCATTTCTTCACACCTTTCTAGGGAGCAGGAATCACTCCCAGCTGCTCAGTACCACTCCCAGCCCTGTCCAGGAGAAGTTCTGGGATGCACAATAATGCTCTGTACATTCTTACTTAGTCCTATCCCTGCTAACAGCTGCAGGTCCTTCCAGATCTGCCTTTTTCCAAAGAACTGGAACCAATCTGTATTTGCCTTGTTTACTCCTTTTCCCTGGGTGTATGAATTTACATTTATTAGCACTGAACTGCATCTTACTGCACCCAGCCCACTGAGCTGATTCTTCAGGGCCACTCTCCTGCTTGGATTTGTGCTGATAAATAATTCACTGTCTTAGGGTGCTTTGCTTTCTTCCCAATTTCAGCAGGTGAATCCAGCCACAATTCAAACTCACCCTTCTCTAACCTGTTAATGAAATTGTTAAATAAATTTATCCCCTTACTTTCCACAGTTTATTAACAAAAACCCAACACAGAGCAGGAGTCAAAGATAAAAAGCATGTAGGTGCTCAAGGCAAATTCCAACAGAATATCCTGGTGGTTTTTGATTAAATAAGTGGTGTGAGACGTGGATGAAAGCACAGGGTTGAGGAGTTTATAAATATATATATAAATACACACATAAAAACCCCTTCAACTCTGTGTATGAAGATGTATGTAAGTACTTGTAATGGGAACACTCAGGAATTGATCCCAGCAGGGGGGAAGATCCATCACAGATTCCAAAGTTGGACATTTGAGCTTCAAAACATTTTTTTTTCTGTAATTCTGGTTTTTCTGCTGCTCCTTCCCAACACACACAGAGTGAAATCTCAAAGCAAGAGATCTCCAAACGAATTTACCATTTGCCAATGATCTTGTTGGTGTAACCAGCCTTCTTCAGGAGCTCTGGTAGCAGTAATTCAGAGTCTGGGATGCCTCCTACTATATCCTGTGGTGTGTATGCTGTGGAAAACAAATAAAAAATGTCTTTCTGACTCTTAAAAATATTACAGCACACAGCTCATGTCTACTTAGCATTAGAAGCAGTGTTATTGGATCAAAAATAGCAATTAATTTGGAGTCACAGCAACATCATTCCTTGAAGTCCTCCCATGGGATGGAGAGAATAAATTGATTCAGAGAGACCAAGGGGAGATTTGCACCCACTTGTGCATGAGGGCAAAGCATAAAGGGGCTGCCACCCCAGAGTGAAGGTGAGACCCTTGCAAGGGGCATGTCAGAAAAAATCAGGTGGTTTAGGTGTTCTCTTTACGTTGTAAATTTGCTTTGTATTTTCTAAACTGAAGGCATTTTTTTTCCTAAATCAAATAACCAATAAATGTGCTCAGACTGCAAGAGCAGAAAGAAATGAAGCATCTCTCTCAGCCCCTGAGACTCTGAGGTGTGCCTGTGCTCAGCACAGACACTGGGAATCAATCCCTGGCTGCTGATTCCCGCCCAGCCGTGTCCCAGCACGTGGCATTTGTCACTCTGGGACCCAAATCAGCCCAGGGATCTTCCCTGGAAGCACCACGGGCACGAGGGCTGGAAAACTGCTCCAAACTGGATGGAAACCCGGCTGCTGAATAAACCTGTGAGCAGCCTGTCCTGCCCTCTGGGTATTAACACCCCCTCACGTGATTTCCCTCACCAGACCCCAATCCCACAGCCCAGAGGAAACAATTCTCAGCCAGCAGAAACAAATGGATCCACCAGCCTTGTTTATCCTCTTAATTTGAGGAGGTTTTCTGCTCGATGAGGAGGAAACAATAAATTTCACGCTTATTACCAGCACTTAACAGGGTCATCTTTTGGTGCCACTCTGGAAGATCCAGAGGGGAAGATCCCCTTGGTTGAAAGAGAAACTTCCTACAAGGCACAGAGGGAAATCAAGAGAGGAAGGGAGATCAGGAGTGAAGCTCCTACCGTTCCTGGCATGTGCATTTGTGGTGTAAAAGCCGTTCCTGACCGGGAGCCGGCCCGTCAGCAGCGCTGCCCTGGCTGCAAACAACACAAATATGTATTTATATACATTCTCTGCTTAATATTAAGATTATTGTATGAAGATGAGGCCCAGCACACTGACTGAAGTGTGGCAGTGTCCTCTTGCCACAGCCAGCCATTAAATCACTCCCATTAGAACTGGCAGAACTTCCCTCTCTGGTGAGCCATGGAGAGAGCCACGTTCTGAGACATCATTTGAGCTATTCCAGGTCAAATCTGAGTTAATTTTGGCACCTTTATTAAATTATCCACACTAAAGAGTCATTCCTTTGAATAGCCACTGTAGCAACCCTTATCTCTCAGTTATATATATATTTAAGAGGAAATCCTAGCACAAACTGATTAGATGCTCAAGGCTAGGTTTTCAAGCTTGACTGAACAAAAATCATGAAATATAAAGAAAGAGCTGTCCAGCTTTGGCAATAAAAGTCAAGTCCTGACTGCAGGGAACATTTAAACACATGTTGAACTTTGAGCACAGGCAGTCCCACCACCAGACTTAGCAGGATTTCTGCATATTTTAAATGCCTTTTCTGAGCAAGAACATCACCAACACACTGGCAAGCGTTATCCTAAATAAGAGCCCAAATAAAAAGCCTCTGTTCCTCATTTTTGTTCCAGTTCTTGGCAGCTAATCCGGCTTGAGGAAAAAAGGACAAAAAGAAACCACCTCACAGAAAAAAACAATAAGGATGAAAATATCTGCATCTCCCAGACCCAAACGCTCCCTTTATCTTTGTCCCTGTCCCAAGAATCCTGCAAGACACCAGGGCCAAAAGCAGGACACAACCTGCTGCTTTTCCTTGCATGAAAGTCTCACCAGAGCCAACAGAATCACACCAAATGCGTTCAGCAACAGTTCAGATCCTGCTTTGTTTAACACAAAATAAGAAAGATGAAAAAAATGCAATGATGGGGGCTGGAATACTGAACTGAAATGGTTTAAAAATCCTTTAGTTGGACTGATGCGATCACCAGTGCTTTGTATGAACTGAAGACTGTAGGTTTTCCAACGAAAACATAAATAAAAAGGGAGCAAACTGCAAGATCAAAGCAGCAAATCCAACCCCTGGCCTGAGGGTAATCAGTGGTTTGGTTGTTAGTTCGTGTCAGAGGCTGGCAAACACCCCAAACTTCTCATTCAATGTTGCTCATGCTTACATGGTTTAACACTCCAGTTTACTCACAGGGAGAGCAGAGGGGGTTGGCAGTATAAAAATCCAGGAAAAGCATCCCTTCTGCAGCCATCTGGTCTAGGTTAGGAGTTTCCTTAGAAGGCTCTCCGAAAGCCCCCAAATCCCCCCAGCCCATCTGTAAAAAGAACACACCAGAAGATGTAAAAGTCCTTGTCCACAACCACATTTTTGGGCCCACATAACACTTTTATTGTATCCCTTAGTTTACAAATATTACAGCGTTCATCTCCCTATTAGTACTTCACAAATGTGACAAAAATGATCTCTCCCAGCCCCGGGAAGCAGGGAACTCCTACAGTTTTCCCTGGGGGGTGGGAAACTGAGGCACACACAGGATTAAATGATTTATTAACAGGTATTAAAGCACTTGTAAGAAGCCCAGTGCCTTCACTCTTACTCAGAGGCCTGAGGCACACAGAGCAAGGAGGAAGAGGAAGTTACACATGAAATACTCGGGGTTGTGCAATTGCCACGTCTGAGCCTTCAGTCCCTGCCCAACAGGTCCTTGTGCTGGACCCCAGGATTCCATCCCAGCCTCTGGATCTATCCCTCTGCAGAACTAGAAACACAAGGAAAAGGTCTGAACTCCAAAGCAGCACTCCAGGAAAAGCAAGGAAGTGTTTTAAAAGCCAGAGGAATCTGCAAGAGGCACGACGTGTCCCTGTGCTTATCTGCAGGGCAGTGGTTTCATCCTGTTCTTCCTCCTAATTCCAAAGGGTCACACGCCAGGAGAACCATAAAATTCCCATCGCGGTGTCTGTGTTTATTGCTGAAAACCATTATGGGGAAAAACACAACTTCAGGCAGAAGGTTCTAGAAGGGGACAGCTTCGTGAGCCATCAGGCACCACAGGTGCTTTAAAAAAGGTGTAATTCCTTTGATCCAGGCGTGTGTCAGGTGAGCAATGGATACAGAGGGTGGGATGCATCCAGATCCTCAGGAAACCATCTGTTTGGTACTGTTAATTTGGAAAAGGAGATGGCTGGAGAGCTGCAGAGCTGGTTTCTGGGGTGAGGGGCAACTAAATGGTTCCTCCTGACACTGGGATGTGGAATTAAAACGGATTCAATGGGATCGCTCCCGAGTTCCTGATTTTTCTTTACCATCAAGGAAGAAAGACATAAAGAATCTCACGTCGCTCTAATTCCACAGGGTCCCAGAGAATCAAGGGAAAAAGCCCATGGAGATGTATTTTTAATGAACATATTAAATAAATCAGTAGTTCCCAGAAGCTCCAGACAGGAGTGGGGCTGTACCAACACTTCTGGAGTGGGAGAATCACTGTCCCAAGGAGCTTTCCTCTGGAAAATTACAAATGCCAGCTTGGGGTGGAGGAAATATTCCTGAATGGAAAACTGAGATCACAGAATCACAGGATCACTGAGGTTGGAAAAGACTCCAAATCCAACCTGTGACTGATCCCCACCTTGTCACCAGCACAGAGTGCCACATCCAGTCCTTCCCTGGACACCTCCAGGGATGGGGACTCCAAACCTCCAAACCAGCCCCTTCCAGAGACTGCCAGAGGCTTAACTGGCTGGAAGAACGAGGCTGACAAGGTGATTATCCTGCTCAGGAGTGTAGGAACAGCATGGAAACAACAGGCAGCATAAACTGGCAAACAGGTGGGAAGGGTTTGCCCACCCTCGTGAGCTCCTTGAGCAGCTTAAACCAACAACAAATCCATTTCCACCACAAACACACCTGGAAGACGACAGGAAAATAGTGGGAAAGAAGCAAAGCAGGAAGATGGCAGTGACCTGGATGTGTTAGAAATGAATATATCTCCTTATCCTCGTGGCCAAGGGTGCAAAGTTGAAAAGACTTGGAGTTGGAAATAAACCTGTGATTATTTCTGCTCTTTAACCATTCTTTTCCCCCAGTTCAGAGAGCAAAACTGAGTAGAATTACTCTTCTCCTTGCTTAGTTTTTCAGGAGAAAAGGTGGGTTTTTGAAGCATGTTCTGGAACGTGTTGGAGTTTCTTTGTCCACACTTGTAATGCACCTTTTTCAGTGCTACTGCAGCTCCATCCACTGCTGGTATCAGAAGATATTGCCATAATTATTCCTCCAGCTACAAAGCCAAGCCTTGACTTCAGGATGAATCTATCAAGGTTTAAAAATCCCCAAGACACACAGTTTTGCAATATTTACCAGTCCATGGAATGCTTTGCCTGTGGAGTTGATTGCTCAGGCATTAGAAAAGGAAGGATAGAGAAGATGATCAGAATTCTAGATAAGGTATTTCTTAATTCCAAATTCCCAAAGGTTTGACTTTATGGTTCTGAGAAATCCCACGTTTTCAGGACAGGCACACAAAGGGAACAAGGAGGGGTTTGTGTGCAGGACACTGAGGGCAGGTGAAGGAGGGGGCTGGGATACACCAGCCCCTCACAGGGACCAACAATCAGTAGTGTTGGAAGGGACCCCTGGAGATATCCAGCCCAGGGCAGGGGCACCTGGAGCAGGTGACACAGGAACGCGTCCAGGTGGGTTTGGAATGACTCCAGAGAGGGAGACTCCACACCCCCCTGGGCAGCTGTTCCAGCGCTCTGCCACCCTCCACGGGAAGAGGTTCTTCCTCATGCTGAGGTGGAACTTGTGGTTTAGTTTGTGGCCATTGCTCCTTATCCTGTCACTGGCACCACTGGGAAGTGTCCAGCACCGTCCTGTGACAGCCCTTGGCCATGTTTGTACGGATTGATGGGATCCCCTCTCAGCCTCCTCTTCTCAGACTGACCATGCCCAGCTCCCGCAGTCTTTCCTCACCAGGGAGATGCTGCAGACCCCTCACAGCCCGTCCCTCC